>JASDQU010371666.1:140827-152990 GCA_032191745.1 Picea mariana
AAGTATCTTGTGGTCCAAAACCTTTCAATGGTATAATACCATGCTACCCATCTGTTGGGAACCATCCATCTAATGGATAACTTTCATCTTGATCAAAATATATGGGTACCATCCATCTACTTTTCTAACTGCATCAAATCATGATCCTTCATTTTGAACTCGGAGACATGGCTCCCTCTTGCACCAAGCTAATAGCTTCTAATAATCATATCTTGGGTGCTTTCTTGAGTTCGAATATTTCTTTCTTTTTGTCTTCATACTGGATCAACATGCTCCCTCTTCATTTATAAGAACGATACTGGAGCAACCTGTAGTTACCTACATCTCATCCATTATATCTGAGTATCCATCCTTTTCTTCATATTGAATATTTTTTATCTGCATCTTTAGGAGCCTCTTGCTCCTATATAAGTATTGGATATTGTCTGGTCTTTATTGATTGTCACCATATCATACGTCCTTCTCGTGTTGTCTAACTTCTGCAAGTCACGGCATAAGTTCTTTCTTTCGAGACTTGTAAACTTACTTACAATATTCTTTCTTTGTCACTCTTATGTGTGATCATACATGAAATAAATATTTTATCTCTTTCTTCATCCTCTTCTTTGATACTTCCTTCATAAGTCTGCATAGACACTAAAATAAAATGAGGTTAATTAACATTATCACAAAAATCTAACTTGTAATGATAAAGTATTAAAGTAAACAAGATACTAAAAATAAACATGAATACTTATCTTTTGTTTTTGTGTGGGGAGGCTCCACGGACTCCACCATTTTCTATCTTTCTTCAGATCAACTATCTTCAACTTAAAGTACATAATCCTTAATTTCTGCTAAATCTTTTTTTGAGGGAGGAGATTCCTCTTCCTCTTCCACATGTGCTTGATACTTTCTTTTCCCTTTTCCTTGAGGACAGTCCTAAGAAAAGTGTCCCAACTTTTGACAGTTGTAGCATCTGATCTTTGAAACATATTTCTTCTTGTCTGGAACTCTTACAGAGTTAGCTTCTTTATTGTTCTTCCAAAAGGAACTTCTTTTGATCTTTTGAACTGTAAGAGCTTCCTCTTCATCAACAATTAAGCTCTTATGGTGGTCTGCAAGTCTAGATTCTTCAAGTGTGCAATCTGCCCATAACTTATCAAACTTGGGTAACTTGCTTCTTGCACACACTCCTTGTACACAAGGGATACAAAATGTTGGAAACCCATTTAGGGTTGTGGTTACAAGTTCTTTGTCACTAATGACATCTCCAATAGTTGCAAGCTGATCTCTGATCTGAGAAACTCTCATAAGATAGGATGTGATAGATTCTGATTTGTCCATCTTCATATTACGAAGTTGATTTCTTAAGGTAAGATTTTGGTTAATGTCTTTTCTTTCATATAACCTGCTGAGTGCTTCATACATTTTCCTTGTTGTCTGTAGTTTAGATATATGAGGGATCAAGTGATCCTTTACCGAATCTGACACGATTCTCTTTGCTTTCTTTTCATTCTTATTATTCTTGGTCTTTTGATCTTCTTCCTCTTGTTCTAGTACACCCACTGTAACATGTTCTAGGAGATCATTCTCGTCTAGAATCATCTGCAACCTATGCTTCCAAGATCTGAAGTTTCTAGATCCTTCCAGCCTGTCTTCTACCCTCATGCTGGTAACCATTCTTTCTTGTAGAAGAAACCCTAGCCCTTTGGGCTATAGAAATAATAAAAAAATCAAATTAATGGATCTGAAAACTGAACTGACCAAAAGATGCGTTGGACTGAGTGGTGTGTTTAGATTTCAGAAAAATCTAACTTTTGCCCCTCCAAACTTGATCTACAGACTTCTGGACTGGTGCTTCTGGTTTTCTGGTACTTCTGGTACACTGGTACACTGGTACTTCTATTTTTCTAGTACTTTTTGAAAACTAGGGTTTCACTTTTCGGGAGATCTATCCACTAAAAAAGTGTGTTGAGGATGCCAAAATGTTCCTTGAGGTAGGGCACACCTTTCTAGATGGATTTGAGGCTGAAAACATTCTTTAATAAAAAAACCTAATTTTCATGTACGGCAACAATGACTTTTTTCTTTTTCCTGTGAAAGATGCTCTCTTCAGCTTAGCTCTAATACCATGTTAAGGTTTAAGCTATTATTAGGTTACTTTTGAATTTACTAGATAACATTAGCATTTATAGGATCACTGAGAGAAACNTATCCTGGGAAACCCTCAAGGGGAAGAAAACCCAACAAAACTTCCTTAATATAGATAGTCAATCCAATGCCAAGATAATGAACCAAACAACACAGAAATTCCTCTCCCAAGGATGCGCCTCTCTTTCTCTTCCTTCTTCTGATAACTGGTAACTGCAACTTCCTTCAATACTTGTGCACTAGATGAGTGAGCTAAGTGTGTGTCTAAATGAGGCACTGGCCTCTCTTATTTATACAATTTTGGCACGTGTGGAAGTGTCTCTTCACTGGCAGGGCCAACTTCTTCCTCTGGGTGGTTATAACCACCTTTAATATATTATGGGGCCTCTTTAATATATTCTGGGGCCGACTTCTTATTTAGCCTATTACAATTAGGGTTTGACCAATCCGCAAAAGGGGATTTGGTCAATTNAATCAATAATAAATATATTTTATCTTTATCCACAAAAGGGGATAAGAATATTCTTTGCAATTACACAATATTTTAACACCTTTAACCTATCATGGAAACACCATGACCATTAGATAAGAATATCAAACGATTGTTTGTAAAAACAACTATTTCAAGTTTTTACAATGGAAATCCTAGGTATAGTTGTACAATACACGTTTGTCAAAGTATTTAAAAAAACATTGTTGGTAAGAGGAGATGTTAAAAATTGCATCAGAGCATGGTTAAAACACTATGACCATATGGGCTCAGAGAAAACATAAATTTGGTTTATATAATACATAGATCTTTTATAAGAAAAAGGATTGACGTCATTATGTTTTGCACGTATCAAAATTAAATAAAAAATCAGGATGGTTGAAGAACTTTGTAGATCAACACAAATTCGACCACGAATATATGTGTAAATAAATAGTGATCAACCACAAGATACTTCTACATGACTATTGGAAACTATGTGTAGTATAAAAGAATAACTACAAAGCATAAAGGAAGATAATTGAAAGTTACTCGGGGCAAGTAAAGAAGAAGAAGAGTTGAATGAAATCCTTATTAAAAACATGACTGATATGAAACAACTAAGACAAATAGGGCAGACTTCCAGTAATGACAAAAAGGAACTTTCTAATGAAGAGTCGCACAAGTGTAAGGACTATCAAGCAAACAGTGATAAAACAAAGTTGTTAGATGAAGAAAATAGTGAAGATAACTTAGACAACAAAACATTGCAGAAAAATATACCTAAAACAAAGAAAAGAAAATGGTGTGATGAAGAATTGTTTGGTGAGTTTAAGAAAGTCAAACCACCTAGTTTTGATGGTGAGTCCGAGGAGGGAGTAGAAGCTTGGCTTTTGAGCATGAGTAAATATTTTCAAATTTACAATTATCCCATAAATTTGAGGGTTAGATTAGTTGTGTACCAACTGAATGGAAACGTTTCCATTCAGTGGTAAGAGACAAAAATGGTCAAAAATATTAGGAGTAGTGAGTTGAACTAGAAAATATTCAAGAAATATTTTAAACAAAAATATTTAATAGAACGATAGTATGACGAAAAGGCCAAAGAATTCCATGACCTTAAGTTGGGACATATGTCCCTTGAATATTTTGTGACTAAGTTTGTAAATATGATGAGATTTGTACCTTATCTCTGTGTGGAGAGGGAAAAAGTTCAAAGGTTCATGAGTTGTTTGTCTCAAGCATACAAAGACAAAATTGAATTTCTTAATCCTAAGAAAATGGATGAAGTAATAAGACATGCTAAGCTATGATTTACTCAATTTAAACAGACAACTGAAAATGAAAAATCTTGGCAACATAAGCATAAGGATAAATTTGATCCTAAGAAGAAAAATTTTAAACATCCTTGACAACCATCACATAGTGCACCAGTTAGAAGAAACATATTTGTTGGAAAACAAAGTGTATCAATTCAAAACAACAATAAACCTACATATTTTGAGAATAAGACATTTAGTGAGATAGTTAGGGAACCTCTACAGTGTTGAGGTTGTAAAGAACCTCACCTATACTGAAATTGTCCTTTAAATAAAAAAAAAAAATTAGGCACTACATAATATTTAGGAAGCGACAAAAGTGAATGGCATTGCTCGAAGTATTCACAAAATCAATTCTACTTTGGAAAATCGACAGGATAACCATCAATATTTCATCATGGAGATAGAAGGTATGTTAAATCAGAAACATGTCTCTTTTTTAATAGACCCCGGTGCAAGTTTGAGTTATATTTAACCTAAAGTGGTAGAAAATTGTAAACTGGAAAAATTCAAACATAAGAAATATTGGCTAGTTTAGTTAGCCACGAGAAAAAAAGGAAAGGTTGTTGAATTGGTAAAAGACTATATAGTAAATATGGATGGAATGGAGACTAAGTTAGATATAAATATTTTACCATTAGAATCTTATTATTTTCTCATAGGCATGGATTCGTTGGAAAAACATTCAGCTATTGTAAACTGTCGTGACAATACTTTTAGTTGTTTAAATGATTTTGGAAAAAAAAAGAAAGTAAAAGGAATACCACAGGGTGTGTCGGTAAGATAGATATCCACTTTGCAGTTAAAAATAAATGCCAGAAAAGGTTGTGATATTTACATTGTTCACATATTCGAAAATATTGAAGAAATGAATGAAAATTTGTTCACTGAGGATCCAATACAAAAAGATTTCTAGGATGTGTTTCCGGATGAAATTATAGGATTACCTCCTAGACAGGACATGTATTTTACCATAGACTTAGTACCTGGATCTTCATCGGTGTCTAAGGCCCCATATCGAATGGGTACTCCAGAACTGACTAAACTTAAGATGCAACTTCAAGAACTATTGGATAAACAATATATCAGACCTAGTGTATCTCTATGGGGAGCACCATTTTTATGTATTTAATACAGACAACTTAACAACATGACAATTAAAAACAAGTATCCTTTACTCTACATTGATGACTTGTTTGATCAAGTCGA
Organism: Picea mariana; assembly: GCA_032191745.1. Taxonomy (NCBI): domain Eukaryota; kingdom Viridiplantae; phylum Streptophyta; class Pinopsida; order Pinales; family Pinaceae; genus Picea; species Picea mariana. Next base: position 145,958 of record JASDQU010371666.1, read on the forward strand.
AGAAGCTAATATTTGATCTAAGATAGATCTTCAGTCAAGATACTGTCAAATTAGAATTAAAGAGGAGGACATACACAAAACTGCATTCCAAACTAGATATGGACACTATGAATTTTTAGTGGTACCTTTTGGTTTAACAACCACACCAGCTACATTTGTGTGTTTGATGAACAGTGTGTTTAGAAAGTATTTAGACAAGTTTTTAATTGTATTCATAGATGATATATTGATTTATTCAAAAACCAAAGAGGAACATGAAAAACACTTGAGAATGGTCTTATAGACACTTAGAGAGCACCAATTATATGCAAAGTTTAGGAAACGTGAATTCTATCAGGATAAAGTACAATATTTAGGACATGTAATTTCAAGTGAATGGATGTCATTTAACCCAGAAAAGTTCAATACCATCCTAGATCGGTCAGTGCCAAAGGATGTGTCATATGTTCGATCTTTTATGGGAATCATAGGTTATTATCATAGATTCATAGAAGGGTTTCCTAAACTTGCATATCCAATAACTTATTTACAAAAGAAAGGAATTCGATTTAAATGGACTAAAATTAATTAGAAAGTAATTATGCAATGCATGATCTATAATTAACGTCTATTGTGTATGGTTTAAAAATGTGGCAATACTACTTGTTGGGTAGGAGATTTTTGTTGAAAATAGATAATATCAGCCTTAAGTAATTTTTTTTATCAACAAAACTTGAATGTAAGATAGGAAAGATTCTTAGCTTTCCTAAGTGAGTATGATTTCAAAAAAAAAGACATTAAAGAAAAATAAAATAAAATAGCAGATGCACTTAGCAAAAAAAAATAAATGAAATTTTCAGTAGTAACGTGCAAACTTGTTTAAAACAGAGAATTAAATCAGCAGTAGAAAATGATGAAATTTATAAGAATCTACAAGAAAAACTATAGAATAATGATTCAGTTGAAGAAGAATCAAATTTCAGATGTAATCAGGATGGTTTAATGCAATATAAATACATAATTTATGTTCCAAATAGTGCTTAATTGAACAATATAATACTTGTTGAAGTACATACGAAACCTTATTCAGGTCACCCAAGATACCAAAAGACTACAACAACTTTGAAAAAAGAGTATTTCTGGCTTGGAATGAAAAATGTAGCTAGATATCTTGTTCAACTGTTTCGTCCAATACCCATTCCTGAATGGAAATGGGAAATAATCAGCATGGATTTTATTACAGGACTGCCTAAAACTAAGAAACATAATTTGAAAAGTGCACATGACAGACATAAGAGCTTTGCAGATTTGATAAATACACATGTAGAATTTAATATAGGAGATCATGTTTATCTTAAATTCAAACCCAAAAACGATGTATTGAAATTGGGAAAAAGTACCAAGTTGGCACCATGGTATTGCGGGCCACTTCAAGTGCTCATCGGAGTAGGGCCAGTGGCCTATCCACTTGTTCTTCCAGCCAATTTAAAAGTTCACAATGTATTTCATGTTTCATTATCAAACAAGTGTGTACATGATATAACTCATGTTGTAAATTGGAATGTGATTCAGGTGGAACCCGAAGGAAAGTTTCAGGTGAAACAACTACATATTCTCAACAACAAGGAAATTATGTTGCGGAACCAAGCCATCGCTCAGGTTAAAGTGCGGTGGAGGCACTTTTGTTAAGTACCAAAGAATTGCATACAAAAATAACACAATAGATTCAAAGAGAAATATAGAAGAACCACACTTTATTAATATGAAAACCATTAGAGTAGGGAAACACCATACAATGGATCCTATTATGGAAGGGATCCTCTCATGTTCACTTGCATCTTCGAGGGAGTAACTTCCTAATGAGATTCATATCCAAATACAATACTTCTTACCAAAGATATGAATATTAAAATCACCACAAGATATACCAATAACACTATGCAAAATCTCTTTTATTATTATAGAAACCCTTATGGTAGGGTAACACCATACAACGGATCCTATTATGAAAGGGATCCTCTCCTGTTCACTTGCCTTTTTGAGGGGGAAACCTCCTAATGAGATACACGCTCCAAATATAATAATCTTTTTCCACTCCCCTCATTACATTGCTTGAACCCATTTATATAGTGCTACCAACCACTAAGAAAATTCTAAAGGAGGAACCTTTTGGAAGTAGAAACTTCTAGTAAGCCCTCTTACATTTATTATGTTTATACTAATATATCTAACTACCATAGTGGGCCTTATTTAACAATATAGTGGACCTAGTCCACCTTAACTTTAATGGCCTCCACTATTATCATTATGGGCCCTTTGGGCCCCCTACTACCTCTCTAACTACATTACATTTCATCCCCCTTAAGAAAGTGTTGTCCTCAATGTTTGTTGTGAGGGTGTACAACCATATACTAGGGTCCCATGGATAAGTGTGGACCATAGTGATGATATAGGCTAGAGAACGAAGTTCCCATGTAGAAATGTGATCCACCATACTGAAGTAGTCCAACCACCATTGTAAACCTAGGTCCCATGTCCAAGTGTTCATGTGAACTTCACATTGAAGATATTGGAAATCGGGAACCAACCGAAAATGATGCTCCAAATATCTACATTGATCATGTGGATCCAAATGTGTAGATCTATCCACATAGTTGGAAACGGTCATAGCTAAATATGGAAGGAACAATACCACTGTAGAATATGCAGTCTTGACACTGGAAGTCATATTTGGCTCCTGATTTGTCATATTGATGTTTTCTACAAAAGGTGGAGTAGAGTCATCAAATAAATAGTTATCATCCAAAAAATGACAACTGTCCATATACCAATCATCACAATCAACCTAAAAATCATACCAATCATTTACTTATTTACTGTATCTGTCCCTAATGGCCTGCATAATATACCTTTCTTGCCTTGCAAATTTGAAATCTTGAATTGTTGTCTTGAGGGATTCCATGAGTTGAAAGAAAATGTTCATTGAAAATACCAGATATAATATACCAAAATAAATATATAAAAATTATCTATCCAATTGCACTGATCTGGTGGAAATATGAGAACCCTATGAAAAGTTATGAGTTCTACAGTCCCACGGCCTTCATAAAAAACCCCCCAAAATGGATGACTTTAAATCAGCGATATCTCCACTTCGAGATTTCTAATTCGAACGATTTAGTTTTTTAATTGGGTGAAATTGTGAGAGGAACTCATATCTGTAATTTTTTTGGGCAAATTCATCCCCAACTACTACAGAAATCAGAAAAAAAAGTGCAGTCGTCCACGAAAAACCTTGAAAAATAGCAGATTTTAAAATGATGATATATTTACTTCCCAGACTCCAATTCGGATGATTTTTTTCTAAAAAAATTTTTCCAAGAGGAAATCAGATATACAATCATTTTTTGGAAATTCCACACAAGAAACTACAAGGTTTGTCCAGAGTGTCATGGCCCTTTTTTCTCTTTGAAAAATCTGCAAAATATAAAAACTTTGTCCAAAATTTCTGCCAAGGAAAGTGCTCTGATACCACTTGTTAAGTACCAAATATATAAAAATATAATCACCACAAGAGATACCAAGAACAATATGAAAAATCTCTTTTATTATTACCAAAACCCTTATGGTAGGGAAACACCATACAATGGATCCTATTATGGAAGGGATCCTCTCATGTTCACTTGTCTCTTCAAAGGGTCAACCTACTAATGAGATACACACTCTAGATACAATAATTTTCTTTCAATCCCCTCATTACATTTCTTGAAGCCCTTTATATAGTGCTACCAACCACTAAGAACATTCTAGAGGAGGAACCTTCTAGAAGCAAAACCTTCTAGTAAGTATTGTTACATTTATTATGATTATACTAATATATCTAACTACCATAGTGGGTATTATTTAATAATATAATGGACCTAGTCCACCTTACATTGAATGGCCTCCACTATTATCATTATGGGCCATCCAGCCCCCCTACTATCTCTCTAGATACATTACAACTTTAGCCCGAGGAGGCTACTTGGGAAATGGAAGAATCCATGAGAAAGACATATCCATTTCTGTTCCAGAGTTGATATGCTCATATTGGAACACTAAGGAAGGTGTGAAATTCAAGAAGGAGAGGATGTAATGTCCCTCTATTTACAAACATTTAAACATTTAAATTTTTTATAGTTTATGATGTGGAAGAATTGGAAAAGACTTATGTGAAATTATATCATCATATACATTGAGGATGAATATTTTGTAATATTTATTTTAATTTAAAAAAAAACAAACCGATTAGAGAATCCAGTTAAAAAGAGTAAATCATTATTCCATGGGCGAGTGAAAAGCATAGAAACCACCAGAGTAAATATTTTCCATGGGACAAGTGGAACCCTACTCCCAAAGGTATGGGATGTGAGGGAAAAAGCTAGCACAAACTTATCCCAGGAAGATTCCCTAGGGTTAGGGATGAGGCCAACTTGAAAAAGACCTAGGAAATCTATTTTATACAAGTATGTTATGAGGCAAGATGTTGTTGAGTACTTGTGAGGAATTGAGTTTGATGGTTCTCGACAGAATCAAACTTTGAGAAATATGGAGAAGTTTATACAATTTCAGTCCCTATGGAATAATGATTTAGGCTCAAGAGTGACAAGAACAAGTAATCTTGGATGTCTGTGTCTATGGTTGGGATGAATTGGTTCTCTTCTCAGCTTTTTTCTCAATTTTTTAAGAAGACTCAGATATGTTTCCTTTCTTTATTCTTATTTGTTCTATTAAATAATGACAAATACTTACAGTAGAGAATAAAAGAAAATATGTATATTTCTGTGTTTCTTTATTATTGAATTTGGTAGCAATAAGAAAATATCTATATGCATGTGGAATAATAACTATTTTGAGAGAAATTGTCATTTAGAAACATTACAATGAGAAAGAAAAGAAGTCATATAAAAGTTGTAGATCGATCATTACATATAAATATTGCAGAGAAGAATATAAAGAATCCATTTTATACACAATTGAAAGATATCATGTTTTTCTTTATGTATTATATTTCTCTATGTAATGGTTTCTTTTCATAACATAACTTGTTAAAAAGGACAAAATAATGCATCTTGGGTCTAAACATATTTATTTATACAATGAGTAAAGGATGCATTCAAATATAAATAGATATACATAATGATTACAAGTATAGGGTTTCTAACCAAAAACCTATTTTGATATGACTTAAGAACCACTACATAAAAGTTACAAAGAAGAAATACCATAAATATCATGAGATAACACAAACAAGGTTTACAAACATTTTTTCGTATATAATGAATAGAGAGAAAAGAGCATCAAGAAGAACTAAATGGTTTTATAGTTCATAGTTTAAAAGAATATTAGGGTTCTCATTTTCAAAGAAACCTTGGAGTCAATGACTATGAAGTCTTGGCACAAGGAACAGTAATAAAATATTTAAAAACTTGTTTATATCAAGTAAAACTCTCGAACCATCCTTGGGATCGAAATAAACCATTTGATGTTAGTAATTAATAAATCAGAAGAAAATTTGATTACAAATATTGAATGGGTATCATATTAACCAAGTTGTATCAATCCATCCTTTAGATTCACCAAATAAATAAGAGTAAATTCGTAATCTAGATTCAATACAGTGAGCTCGTATACATTTTGGAAAGGAGTTATATAAGTTACTTGACCTTTATAGCATGAAACTGAACTCTACATTCATGCTCTTAGTCTCAGAATGATGACAATCTATGAGGAATTACATGGACGCCACCAAAATGCAAGCCTGGAAGCCTGGTATTGACGACCATTGGAATTTGGCTTCAAGGTTTTTTTTTTAATCGACCCTGTATAAAACCCATAAACAAAAAACGTATTAAATAAGATATAAAGGAATGTAATAGATAAACTACACAGACTGAATGAAGTCATTTCTTACCTGGGATATGAGGCGACTATCAAATATGTTGTTACACAAACCATCTTTGTTCAAGGCTAGATTATCTCTATGAAAATACCTCAAAAATGAGGTTAGCCAACATGCAAGATAAACTGGGTAAGAACATAAGGCATTCCATCGTAAAATCATAGCCAATCCTTGTTAAGTTCGATGGGTTTAGTACCCAAGAAACAAATTGAAGGTGTTAAACCTTAAATATAAATGTTTCTTACCCTAAATCTTGGCTACACATCAAGCATATTGGGAAATTAAACATTTGTGTACAGTGAGGCACTGTGTATAACCCACAAATGTAAGGTTAGTTATTCAACTAAATAAAACCAGGTAGGAAGTAAACAATGCCATTGTAAAGAAAAAAAAAATCATAGCCAAATTTTGATAACTACGTTGAGATAAAATACAATACTAAACCCTTGTTACCAGTCGTATGCAAAAATCACTTCTCACATTTTTTACCTTGAGGCTCAAAAGAGACTCAGAATGTTGCTTTGGGGTGAATCGTTAAACCCAAATCTTGTCGACCTGCATGTAAAACATTGGGTAATTAATTATACAAGTTAAACAATTACAAAATAAAATTACCAGAGATAACCTAATCCATATCATCCACGATAATAGAGGAGAATGATTCACCTTTTACAAGCATTGATAATCACTGTAGCAATGGTTGAGCTTGTATGCAAGTGCAAAAATTAAATGATGAAACCCTCTAGCTCACAGAGAAGAGCGTAATATTTCCCCATCTCACCATTCAACTATGTTGAACAATGAATGAGATTGAAACTTGGATATCACACCGCATTAATGGGTGGCAGTACAAGTTAGGATTAGGATTGTCATTATTCATAAATGGTGCCAAGACGTGGCCCATACTAATCATGTTTTACTAGATAACTATGTGTTTAGATATGACTTTACTTATGGTTAATAATTAAACAAGTGCATGTTATTTCCAAGTTCATAACCACGACATGATGGATAATCGATCCCTCTAAGTAACATTTGTAGGTGTGGATTGTGTGGGAAATCGTGCAGATATTAAGAAGGATATTGGAATGGTTTAAAAAATTTCAAGACATA
>JASDQU010371667.1:5933-26540 GCA_032191745.1 Picea mariana
ACCAAAAAAAAATGTGGAATTATTTTATTTTTGACATTCTTTTAGGGCATCCATGGGCAACAAGCTAGCAAGGCACAAATTCCAAGTGTTTCACAAAGGAAACCCACAGATATAAGAAAAAGTCATGTTTTTTAGGTGACTTTGTTAAGGGAAGTTGGGATTTTGATTAGCAAGCTAGGGAAAAGGGTTGGGCCATGGTCACAAATGCATAGATGTAGCAATTTGCGCTATAACTATGTCTTGTGTGTAAAGATCAATTTCCATACATTTTATCATCTCTTGAATGCATAAATAAGTAATCTAAACTATGAATTAATACCATGTGTAACATATGTGAATGACAATGGAAGCGTATAGAAGGAATCTAGGCTTATTTCCTTTGAAATCCTAGTATTTCACTATGTGATAGATTCATGTGTTGATAAGTTCTAATTTCTTATGGTTGAGAACCCATTTACCGAGAAACTACTTAGAGTACATGATTGTGTGATTCTAGTGTTTTTGGGAGATTTTGCGTAATAGGTTATCTTCTTGTGATTGTATCTACAGAGGATCCGAGCTTTTGGTTAAGGATTTGAGAAAGAACTACCTTAGTGCAAAAAATCTGACCATGTGGGTTGGTAAATCTCGTAGAGGTCGATATCCTCCTTGAAATAGAACATCCCCGAATGTGAAACCTAGATATGGAACCTTGAGGAGTGATGTCATGATGACATTGAATCATGTGTTGACAATGTGGATTCCATAGTGGTAGTTTACTGATGGCAGGTCACAATACTGGATACCTTAGGTTCCGGGGTGAAATGGACTAAGTGTCGGGGGTTGATCGTGAGCGTTCATTTGGGGTCGAGGGTAACTATTGACTCTTCATCGGATATTTTCAATCGAGAGGGCAAAGATCTGAGGGTAGGCTCATGATAGGATTAGTCTACATGGCCTATGGGTCTCAGGATGTGGAGAGGTTGAATAATTTGATCAAGGGTTGAGCATGAAGGTGTGAGGCCACAAGCCTTGAGGGTTTCAGGCTGTGAAAAGAACTCATATGTTGTGGTCGTGTGACTTCCCAATAGAATTAGACTAGAAGTGCGAGCCCGAATGAATGAGAGTTATTGATGCATGGGAAAACAGATCAATATTGTTAGACCTTTAGTCCTAGGGGTCGGTTAAAGAACATGCAGACTTGGGAGGCCGCGAGGATCCAGGATGTTTATATTGTTCAATATGGTTCACCTTATCTTAAGAGCAAGCAGGAGCTATTGGATCAATGGGATATGGATCTAGACCATCGAATCTGTCGGACCCAGTGACCAAGTAAATATTGCATGGTTGGAGAGACCATAATGATCTGATCCATTGGTTGGCATGAGTTTCCTATCTGATCTATCAGATGAGAAAGTTGTCTTGGAAGGGCCAAATGTGGAAGAAAAGTATGCCATGTCATCTTGTCGATTCAGTGTGCCTTGTGGGCACGTCATGTCAAGGGACATGTCAGCAAGAGTAGGCATATTAGAGGCTTCCACATGGTTGTTGACACGTGGAGGGGGGGATAGGTTTCCTCTAGTGATAAGGTCAAGATGAGTTGGTGAAACCCAAAGGGCCGTTGGAAGGCATTTTTTGGAAATATATACGAATTTGGCATGGTTGGTGCCTTTCAATAAAGAGAAATCGAAAGGCATGAGCCCAAGTGGGTGAGAACCATCAATCTGTCGAAGAGCCGAACTGACAGTATCTAAGCCATTGATTTGGTTGTAGACCTTGTCCATTTAAAATCAGTCGGAGTCTAACATAACCATTAACCATTGCATGGTTTGAAATATATGCAAAGATCTAGATCATTGGATCGGGGGGCAGTCAGCCGTCAAAATCCTTGGAAGGTGTCTTATCCAAAGGAATCATTTGGAATATAACTGGGAGTATTGTGTTTCTACATGAACATGTCTGACCGACCGAGGTTCGCATACCTTTTTAGACCGAAGAGGTTTGGGCCGTCCAATTGAATAAATCATGAGCATTGGATGTATCAGATTCATGAGGCTCCATTAAAGATCAGTTGGTTTAGGGAATCCAAAAGGATAAATAATTTTTATCATAAACGATTTGGAACGTCAGATTGTTCAAAAGATTTATTTTGGAAGGACTTGTTCAAGAGGGTTTTCCAACGGTGCAATTCCAAAGAAGGGAGAGTCTTACGGTTTATCAGGCTTCGAATAGATCCATGGGCTTGGTAAGATCAACAATCTGATGAGGTTTTTCTGATGGAGGGTATTCTGATAACATTACGGGCATGGAATCCTGATGTCATGTGTCCAATGGGTCGACAGTAGGACACATTTCAAAGAAAAATTTGGATAGGTCCATGTGTGTGCTAGTGGAATGGTGAAGTCATCATGTAGGCATTGGATAGGTCCACGTGGTTGTGATGATGTCATAATGAGGAGAGTGCCCAAGAAACTTTAAAGAAGCCATAAATTTCTAACTAGAGCTCGAACTTGTGCTCGAGTACAGCCATTGGAAATCTCTTGAGGAGAAAAATTGGCTTATGGACTCAACATTGAGTTTGGAGCTATGGATTGGAATAGAATTTAGAAGGTTGAAAAAGGAAATTTTGACCACCCACTAGCCTAAGTAAGGATTAGGGGGTTAGGTGTGTTATAGAGTGGAATCAAAGTAAATTTCAAACTCTAGGATTGGATGGGCCGAAGGTGGGCCACAAGGACATGTTTGCATAAGCCTGGTCTGAAAATAATTGAGCCTATAAGGTTCAAGGAAAATCATAGAGGCCGAATTTTTGGAACAAAGAGTATGGACTTGAGACTGTGTGGCCTAAGAACCTAGAACTGAACATTGGTGACAACCCTTAATTGCTATATGAATTCTAGAGAATGAATAAAATTATTTAATAAGTTGTAATGTTTCCTATCAGCATGGATTAACAACACTTTTTGCAGTTATGAATTAATGCTTATGTAAAGGTTGAAGCCTGTATGAACAATTATTTGTGATTAAATAATTGATTAAGAGAATCCATTTGGAATTGTAGTGGAACAGATATGTTGTTAGTTATCCTCTTATGAGTAAGTGGATGAATTTTGTGGCCAAAAGGGTTTTATAGGCCCATATTTATGGAAGAGGTCACAGGTTTGGAAATAGAAATAACAAGTCTCTGCTAAGATATTTGGGGACAAGACTGCAATGAAAGTGCAGTTAAAGCTTAATGAAGGCACAATCAGGGTGTTGAATGATGAATAATTTGGCCAAGTAATGCAGCCTTGATAGTGAAGGAAAATCCCTCAATTTATTTATATTTTTAATTATTTATTAACATTGAAAAAGGTTGTTGTATGTTGTTGATTTAGAGCATAGAAATCTAGAATATATATGCATTGATAGGCAAATAAAGAAACGTTGAGGGCCGTGTAAAAGTAAAAAAAATGAATATGTATATGTTTAACCTATAAACCCATTAAAGATAAAGGGGTAGAGTGAAAATAATATGTTAGGGCATAGATGAAAATGTTTGTTGATGTAAAAGTGATATGACATTTAGATTTAGATTTAACGTGACAAGTGATAAAATTTTGATTATGATTATTGTGTGTAGGAAAGATTGGAACTGATGAGGAGATAGTTTCAAATCATAAATAATCATGTACAAAGGATAAGGAAAACATGTATGTTGATCAAAGAATTGGTGAAGGGACCTTAGGAATCCCCATGAAGCACCATTGATGAGGTAACATTAAAAAGGTTGCTAGCAAACAGGGCAGGTATAAATTTTTCATGCTAATGTGACATGATATTTGAAAGGGAATGGGTAAGGATCCCTAATGAAACATTTTATATTTTGATGATATAATTTTAATTTTGATTCACTGTTGCATGTTAGTAATACCCAAGCAGGATATGATTCAGTAAAGAGAACTTGAGTGATGGAGGGAGGAACCTTTGGCAATCAAGGATGGTTAAAATCCTTGCATGGAATTCATGAACAAATGTGTCATGAATGCATGGATTAATCAATAATGATTATGAATAGAGTGATCATAAAAAAAACATTGGTTAAATTCATGGAGGAGATGCATATTGTAGGAAAGAAGGAAGAAATTGGATTTCCCATTATGGAAGGAAGACCTTCCAATATTCCAACATATTTATCAAAATGGTGAAGATAGAAATGGGGTGGACATGAATATGGCACCTTGGTTACCAACAAAGATGCATTGTGTGAATTGGCCATGGATAATTGGCACATTGGTTTAATTGCTTGTGATGATTGATTGCATTATGGAAAGCATAGTGTGCAATGAAAATATAATGTGCATGAGTATTTAACAATTTATTTGGTTGTGTGAAGGTTGAAAATTGCAAGATGATGGTATTGAATGTGGTAGTAGATTAATTCCATAAGGAAGATTGGTGCATGTTGATTGAAAAGAGAAAAAATATTATGAGAAGGAAGTCTCATACTTGTGGAATCTAGTTTCTATATGGAACATATTTGAAAATTGATAAGTGGAATTTGAAATATGTGGGGAGCGGATTGGAAAAGATTTTTTGAATGAAATTTTTATAAAAAATATCTCATTGTTATTGTATGCATGTGATATAGGTAAAATGACATCACTATCCTAGAGGGAAATACGAAGGTTGCTAAGATGGAAAAATTAAAAAGGACCATTGTTGTGAAATGCAACCCCTCTGATATGCCTTGATCACCATTGATCATTATTTTGTGATAAATAGGGCCATAGGGACACCTCAGTTGTAAGACTCTGTGAAGTCTTTGATCCCTTCCTATGCGAGAAATCCTTGGTAAGAAATATGGATCACTCGAGGGATTGTGCAATAGAGAAGGGGATGCATGAGCCAGGAAGGTGAGTGACCACAAGAAAGGATGTGTCAACCATATGGATGCATATCCATGAATTTCACAGATAAGTGTTGTGTTGAAATGCACATTTTATTCAAAGTTGTGAACAACAATGAAATTATTATGCATGAATTTTTTGTTAACATGCATGATGTTTGATATTGTTGTAGGCATGTATTGGAATGTCAAGAATCTGTGAGAGAACCAGACTAAGAAGAGAAAGACATTGTTGAAGCAGTTAAAAGATGAAGGCATGGAAGGTGTTGTTGAGATGCAAAGAACATTGAGGATGGTGTTCCTTTTGAATGGGGAGGGGAATGTAACACCCCATTTTTAATCCCCTAATTATATGTAATTAATCATGATTAATGGTTTCCATTCCATGGCATATAAACATTGTAAATGTATTATTGTTTAATTGAAATTTGTGGCATAATTGATTGTGGGTGGAGCACACGTACTGGCCATGATACCACGAGAGGGATTAGTGAGGGAGAATAAAGGGGATTCACGTGTTAAAGGACCCCAAGCCATCTTGTTGAACTATGTTAGGGGAAATACCATAATTTGCTCTAGCGTGTAGCTAAAGAAAATCAATTGTGAATTGTGGTTGGGTAGTTGAGAAGTACTATCTCCTAATGTAAATGCATGGGAGTGAATGCAAGGTATGTCCATGGGGAATCGTGGACCACCCTGAGAAGCATAGAGGGAAGTCGAGAAATTTCTAGGAGAATCAGGGAATGCACAGGTATGTGTTGAAGAGGAATAGGAAAAAAGGTGCACGAGGGGGTGCATGAGAAAGAGAATAGATAAGAGAACACAAGGAGTGTGCATGTGCATGGAGAGAGCTCATGCAATAGAGGCAGATCTCTTGCAAGTGGAGAAATAGAGAAATAGTTTTGTGTTTGACTAGTCTGAAAACCAAACCTGACCCAAGCTAAGAGGGTCACAAGCTTGATTCTTTCTCGACAAAAAACATGTTATTGGGTAAATCGGTAGATGCGGACATGAAATGACCCCCCTATATCCACCTGGATCTAGAACAAAACGAAATGGAACAAGATGTTTTCCCTAAGTTGCAATCATTGAGTTTACTATCCAAAGAGGAATAGATAACATACCTTATGAATCGCTTCTGTATATATTTGTTGTCCCTGCTTCACTCTAGTTCTCTTGTAAAATCAAATCTGTGAAAACACAAACCAACTAACGTGAAAGCAGTAATAGTAGAATTCAATGACAACCTAAACATGTGATCAAGGAATCATATAATAAAACACTAAGCATTTTATGGGAAAGAGACGTGCCACAGTATTGTATTAATGAAAAGTAGAAGATACAACCGAATTGCCTTGATGTCACAAGTTCCATTTTAGTGTTCCTTTGTTCCAACACACACATACACTTTCTCTGAAATTCACATGAAGATAATCCACAAAATCTTGATAGACAAATGGAAGCCTCAAGCATCAGTAAGAGAAAGATTCTTCACACAGTCTTCAACCTATTCTTTCATCAATTCTTTGCTTAATATTACTTCTTCTTGCTTAACCTTTTCCATGAGAAGCCCATGATTATAAAGGAGAAGGTGAAGTGGTTAAAAGGATGAGGATGATCCCACCAAATAAGAGAAACCAGTAGGATCGCAACCACACGGACACCACCTCACATTCTAGAAGATTCCCCTTTTAGAAACTTCGTGAAACCTCTTTCCTCTTTTATCTTTGGAATGCCGCCACACCCTGCCTATGTAGTAGCCTACAAAAATCCTACAGGCCAGCCATAGAGAAGCCTACAGAAATGATAGATTTCTACACTGTGTAATATGAGCAACCTGCGAACCCTTTCTAAAAAGCATCCTTTGTAGAAGAGGAAAGAAGTTGCTTTTCTCAGGCAAAAAGTCATGTTAGGAGATTGAGCACATGTCTATGATATCATCATTAGAATGAACAAAATAATGTGTAATAGAATTCCCCCCAAAGTATGAGGCTGGAACTCGTGACAACTAAAATACTTTGTAAAAATGCATGTGTGTTTCGGGAACAAGGAACACACCAATTGGGAACCTGCAAACAATCAAGCATCCACACAATATTATGCCATGTATGAAGTAGGAATTCCCATGTTCAAACTATAAATGATTGAAATCATAAGTATAATTCATGGTCACCAATTATACACTGTGGATCCATGTCATCAAGATTCTACATAGCCACTAGGAATACACTATGGATCTATGTATTTGAAAACTCAGACACAGACATAGCCACGAGACATACAAATTGGATCTATGTGTCAATTCAAATCACAAATACTCCATCGCAACCTGGACCAAAAATGATGAAGTCCAAAGTCTTCAATCCTGTCGTCCGTTAGTACAAATCTAGCCATGTGATTACAAGTGTTGAAGTCGAACATGGTTAGAAACCACTCGATTACCGGTCATTAATGAAAACCGTTAACAAGTGTGAGGGAAATCACCATTGATGTCAATGACCCCTAAGGTACGATAGTACAATCCAAGGAGTGTGAATTGATGATTTGAGGTTGCACACTTGATGGAATCTCTCGATCAGGGATCAATGATGTAAATCCACTGTAGAGAGCGAAGAAAATTGCCATTGAGGCATGCAGGCTCCAAGGCACTAAATAGTTTCTAAGTCTTGTTCTTGGATAATGAGTTGAAGTCGAAAGGAAAAGACTCGTCACGGGAGGGCCTTGATGTATCCCCCATCAAATGACACGAAACAAGTAACAGATTTAGGGTAAATCAAAGTACGAATATGATTTGGAATGGACACAAGGAAGGCCGACATGATAGGAATTGACAATTGCAGATGGTCGACTCAATAGAGGGCGTGGTTGAACTTTTCTTGAATATATGGATGGCACGACACTAGGATTGGCAACATCGACCCAAAGATGACCCAAGATATGAACTTGCAGAAAGTTAGATGAGAGGCAAATGGATTTCCCAACCCAGATTCAAATGATAAAGGGGGTTCCATGTTCAAGAGCGACGCTTACTACCATTAACAAAAATATAGAGACATATCTCTTTCCCAAATTTTCCCCCACCATTTCTCATGAGTACCTCTTTATTTTTACGCAAACTTGAGGAGGATAACATATGCTTGTGGATGTAAGCTCATCCTTCGGACGAGTCCCTTGGAATATTTTTAATGAACCCTAAGAAGGAGTGGTTTTGTCGCGTATGGGTCTGTCGATGTTTGTTTAACAAGTCCAAAGATAGGAAACTCGAAGGTTTTTCATGTTTATAGAGTCTGGAAAAACACTTAAAAGAGAAATATCTCAGTTCCTTTTTTGTAAAATAGTTCGAAATGACCGAAAAAGTGATAAACTATCGCCTATCAAACATTTTATTCAAATACTTTTACAAGTGTGAACAAAACAAGGTCACTCGACAATCTTTTCATTTTTTAAGGAGTGCAAAAAGAGATTAAAGATTACTCCATAAGTTTCGTTATTTTTGTGTTACCATGACGAGTACGAAAAGATGACAAAAGTATACTTGGTTACATTCTCATCATTTTTCAAGCACGAGAATGAACAAAGACTAAGCTCGAGGTTTTTCTAAAAAACTCTAAAAAGTAGGCATGTATGCAACGAAAAAAGACAAAAAAATTGCAAAACATTGTCCATACTTCATTGTTCAGAACTCTAGTCTGCCTATCTGCGAGAAAAAACACTCATGAGACCATTAGGTTTTTGATAAAATATATTCAAATAATATAAAATATATTTAGAAAAAGTAAAAAATGAGATAAATAGGGATAAGAACTCATTTTCACTATTTCATTTGTATTTGACCAAAAACTTTGTCCAAAAGCCCTTTTTCACCTTGTATTTCGACGGTTGATTGCAGAGAGCTCGAGCAATCATTCGGTGAATGGTATGCATAGAAACAGTCAGTATTCTTCCTTTTAAATGGTTTAAAATTCATTTTAATTGGTTGAAAGATGAATTTTTGGGTGAATATTTGGACCATAGGCATGTGCTAGGGCCGCCGCAGGCGCCTAACGGTTCACCTATAGAAACCCCTCTCTATAACCAAAGCCCAGTCGTGGCACCATAAAACCCAAAATAAAAAGATACAATGACCAAAAATAATTCTAACTTATGATAATAAAAGGTCTTAACTTCTTTCTCTCATCTCCATGCAGGTATTTTGATTGCAAATATGTTGGAGTGGAGAGAAAGAGAGCATGAATATGATGATGCAATGGATTTAAATGATCCGGGCACCATAAATTCCCTACGCAGTGTGGTCTATTAAAATTCTTCAAGATCTAGGGCATGAGAGCCCAGCTAAGACTGTTGGAATATTTAGTCCATATGTGGGACATGGACCAACAAGTATTCCATGTGGGTGTTCATCTGCTCTCCCTGGACATCAAAGACATCTACTTATTAATAGGGTTGTCCCGTCATGGGGCACAAGTGACCTTGACAGGAAGTCGATGTGGGGGTTTACCGATGAGTGAATACATCAGACTCTATTGTGAACCCGGGCCCAAGTGGCGCAAGAGTAAGGTGGCTATCAGAGGGGTTCATGATATGACCTTGAGAACTATCCTTTTCACCATTACATGGATGGAAGGGAGTGCTTCTCCACACATGGATCTGCAGATCTATTTCCAGTATGCGATAGAATGCATGAAACCGCGTGTGTTTAACTGGTGTGATGGGCTTCTCTGTAGTATGAAGAGCCAGTTGACCAAGAGCAAGAATGGGGATCTAAAACAATTTGGGTACGGATCCATTTTGGTATCTTTCTTCCTGGAAAGAGTCCCTCACTTTCTCTTATAGGTAGATTAGAATATACCAGTGCCACGAGATCCACGGATGAAGTGGTGGTGTGATCTCTTGTCCCAACATGTGGCAGACCCCATTATTAGATATAATGACACATTTTTCAATTGGTGGGAGCCCCAGATATTGATGATCGATGACTATGCATATGTCGGGCTGGATTTTTTCAATGATCCTAACTTAGTGCTACCTAAGGGTTCTCAGTGGCGGGAACTAGGTAAGAAAGATATTTTTCTTTTATAGTGTTTTTGTAAATTTTTCAAAATATTAAATATTTTTATGTGTTTTTCAAACCAATGACTAATCAAAAATATTCTAACCATACAGATGTAGGGCCATTCCGCCCCCCAGGTACATCCCCTATCCATAGGCGAGGGGAAGCAACAGTAGTCGTAGGATGGGATGCAGATGACTACGAAGCAATCGAACAGAATCTGGAGGGTTTGACTGCAGGGATCCGAGATATGTCGATCGGCGAGGTCCCGAGGCATTTCCAGCGCCATAATGTAGGTGTGGCTGGTACATTGAGACAATTGCTCTGTAGGGTAGCATGAGCAGTAGTGTGTTACCGAGAGCAGCATCCATGATGCCATTTTTGTAGAAGCTATGAGCTTCATTTTTTATATTTTGGTCTTTGGACGAAAAAAAATCTTTTTGTAAAAACTTTTGATCGTTATATATATATACATGAGGCTTCTACCGGCTTATTTTGATTTGTATAATACATGTGATGTGTGATTGGATTTATAAATGTCTCAGATGTCTGTCTAACACATAATTAGTTAATGCATCAGTTAATGTATTTAGACATCTAGGAATGTGTTGATACTCGATATAATCAAAATAACGTTCCAAGAGGCATCGTAAATATACCCATAACAAAGTAGGACTTCGAATAGCATAGACATTACTTAACTGTAGCACTATTAGCTGCAAATCAATTCGTATAACCAGGCGACGAATCCCAAGTGAGATAGCATCAGTCAACAATTCAATGAAGGAGCTATACTCTGCTATATTATTGGTTGCACGACCGAGGCAAACACCATGTAGACTGATAAGTTCGTTCGTGGGTGCATAGATTTCCCATGTAGTAGAAGCTAGGTTCTGAGTGCTATGAATAGCTCCATCGGTGAAGCCAAGGTAGGGTAACGAAGACTCCAACATATGAAAACCAAGCACAACACAAATTAAGGGGTCGAGGGTAGAAACCGAGTAACGAAAAAATACACAAACATAGCACACAATAGTATGATACAGTAAAATACAAGGACTCATGCAAAGATAGTCTAAGCATAGTACTTCTTTAAGTAAATCCCATTTCTAGTTTCACTTAAACGAATTCCATCATAACCTACTAACTCGTAGGCTCCTTTCTCCAACACTTGTTTGACGATGTAAGGTCCTTGCCACATAGCTTTGAATTTTTTGGCACCTAGCAAATCACGATCTTGTTCATAGAGGAGAACCAGATTGCCCTCAGATAAAACACGTGGTTTGACATGTTTGTTGTATTAGGCCTTGATACATTTCTTCTGGGTTTCAATAACTAGGGTGGCATCTCGATGGGCTTCGTCCAATTGCATAAGATACAACAAGCGTTCTTCTTCAACAGAGGTGTTTGGAAGAATTTCAATGGCTAGCTTTAACAATGGGATCTCACATTCAATCGGTAAGACAACTTCTAAACCATACACTAATTGAAAAGGTGTAAACCCTGTGGAAAACTTCACGGATGTACGATAAGCCCATAATGTTGAAAACAACATCATGTGCCAACTCGTTTTGTGAATTCCTATAATACTTCGAAGCACGGTGATAAGAACCTTATTGATTTCTTAAACTTGACCATTGGCTTGTGGGTAGTAGGGGGTTGAGTTTTCATGTCAAAGACCCAACTTTTTTGTGAGCTCAAACATCATGAAGTTCTGAAAGTGGCTACCATGATCAATGATGATAGACTATGGGATTCCAAATCGTGCAATGATGTGATTGAATATGAATAGAGCTGCATTTTTTCCTATATTGTCGAATGTAGGCATCGCCTCGACCCATTTCGTGAAATAATCCACGGCTATGATAATTTATCCATGCCCCCCGACCAAGTGAGGGTTACAAGTCATGAAATCGATACCCCATTTAGTGAAAGGTCCAACAAAAACTACAGGGTGTAAAGGAGTGGGATGAGATCTGATCTTATGGTTGTATGTTTGGCAAGCGTGGCATTTCTGGACGACAGTTATACAATATTTAAATAAAGAAGGCCAGAAGTACCCATCTCGCAAGATCTTTTGGGTAGTGGCATACCCAAACATATGACCACCACATGCTCTAGAGCGGCAGTCATTCAAATATTTCTCAGCCTCATCAAAGGTGAGACAACGACGTAAGATAGTGTCAACACCTCAACGATAAAGAGTGTCACCAAGAATTATGTATTGATGGGATTGATAGCGGATGCAACGACGGTCTATACTAGAGAGGTCTGGCTGGAAAGTTTGAGTCTGGAGATAAATGATAATATCTCCATACCAAGCATCATCAGAACTGATCAGAAAAAGGCATTCGTCGAGTAAGGAATCCTCTGCCACCTTTTCTATCTCAGCGGAGGGAAGGTCACATATTAGTTCGGAAAACACCAAGGATTTCTTGGACTTAGCACGTTCGAATTCTAAGTCAAAATCCTGGAGAATCACTATCCATTTGGAGTATTTTCCCCCTAGCAATTGACGTGTAAGAATGTGCTGCATAGGGTTGCAATCTGAAATTACAATGGTCTTGCGTAATAGAATATAGTGACGGAAATGTTGGACAGATTGAATAGATGCCAAGGCCAGTTTTTCAACATGTAATTACTTGGCTTTAGTAGTTGTGAGGCTCCGACTCAAATAATAAATGACATGTTCGTCATGTAAATCATCTTCTTGGACTAGAACCATGACGATGGTCGAGTCCGAAGCAGCGAGATAAAGGAAATAATATCGACTATAATCGGGTAGGAAAAGTAGCGGGGTATGGGTTAAAGTGAATTTCAAAGTGTCAAAGGCTTTGTTGGCAGTGGTGTCCCATAAAAATTCAGAGCCTTTCTTTAATATTCGAGTAAATCCGAGTGTTAACTCAGCATAGTTTGGGATAGAACGACATAGAAATTTCACCTTCCCTTGCAAACTTCGTAGCTGGCAAAGTGAGGAAGGAGGAGGGAGATTGAGTATCACCTCGACCTTCAAAGGATCTACCATGATACCCTGACGTGACACAATAAAGCCCAGGAGTCAGTCGGAATCCACACAAAAGACACATTTATGTGGGTTTAAGCGTATGCGATAGAACCGACAACGAAGGAAAATGGCTCAGAGGTGGGCCAGATGATCACTACGATGCATCGAATGCATTGTTAGGTCATCTAAATATGGTTGTACAATGTGCTTAATCTCATGGAAAGCATAAGACATAGCACGTTGAAACGTTACACCGACGTTCTTCAAACCGAAGGGTAGTTTCTGGTAGGCATAAGTGCCCCAAGGACAAATGAAAGCAGTTTTGTGTTGATCCACAGATAAGATATTGATTTGGTTATATCCGGAGAAACCATCCATGAGGGAGAATATTTCACTTTTGGCATAATCGTCGACAATTTGGTCAACAAAGGGGGTAGGAAAGTTGTCCTTAGGACAAGCTTTGTTGATATCCCTATAATCAACACAGACACGGATTGTACCTTGTTTCTTGTTAACCGAAACTAGATTAGATACCCAATCAGTCAAAGCCACGGGATAAATAAAGCCATCTTTAAGAATTTTTTCGACTTCAAGCTTGATAGCAGCTGCTTTACAAGGGTGGACCGGGCGAAGTCTCTACCGAACAGGTTTAGCGTTCGGGTAGGTCTTAATTTCGTGTACAACAATATCAGGGTCAATACCTGGCATCTCTTTGTAGCTCCATGCAAAGATGTTACAAATTATTGAAAAAGTGACTTATACGTAACAACCTCATCGGTGGAACATGAAGCTTCGATGTGGACTTTTTCAACAACTCCAGGTTTAATAGATATGTCGAGGGGGATGGTGGGAGAAATGTTACTTAAGTTCCCTTCATATAACACATTGTGTGTGAACTCATGAACTGAAGAAATAATGACAACGGTCGACAGAGTCAAGATCTGTTGGTAACTCTCGATGGTGTGTTGTTCGAGAAAAAGAATGGAATGATGATGCCCATCATCCCAAGAAGTATCTTCCATTGACATAACTGACATAATCATCTTGTCCGTGGGAAAAATAATGTGGAACGGATCAGGAGACGAATCACCGAGAGAGGGAGTAGAAGGGTCAGCTGATTGAATGGCTTGGTAGATGGATTCAACCAGACTTAAAGGCATCTGGTCCTCGTAGCAAAGATAATCACCGAGCGCGGGAACTATCCACGGGTCAGAAGACACTGGTTTTTCACGGGCGGAGGTGGAGATCATGTTAATCGAGGAAACCAAAGAAGGTGGAATGTCGAGGTGGGATTGGAAACGTACCCATCAGAGTGGAATATTTTAGTAGACCCACACCGACATTCTCGTACCCAGGGGGTGTCTTTGTAATGAAAGGTACGTTGTTGGTACGTGTATCGGAGTTAAAGAAGGCCAGTTGGTCTACTGTAACTACTTTTCCCTGGTGTGGAAAGCACATGATCGGAAAAGAGTAGACACGACTGCATGCATGGAATCGATCCAACTACGACCAATAAAAATATTATAATCGAGAGGTGCGTCAAAGACCTCAACTTCAACGCTGACCATTTTTCCTTCTAACATAATAGGAAACGAAGGGAGAACACCGTAGGGTTTAAAGCCAGAGCCATTAAATGCTTTGAACGTGTTGTGTGATTCAATTAAGGAAGGAGATCCAATAGCTTTCTAGCAGGCGATAGACATGACACACGTCGAGGCACCCTCGTCAATAACTGTTCTACAAATGTTCTTGTCGGCGACAACAACTTGTATTTGAAACGCGAGCTGAGGGGGTAACCTTGGAATGTGATCTTCCAAGTCAAAGATTATTAAATTTGTATCCGTAGGGTCAATTCCACCAATATCTTTCAACAGTGCATTCCATTGTGTAGGACAACTCTGAAGGAATTCGAGGGCTGACATCGCATATGGTGCTTGTGCCAGATCTTCTACGATACTGTAGTTTTGGGCAACACGTGCATGGGGATTGAAGGCAGAATTCTGAATCACGCCCTTAGGAGGAGGGCGAAGGACTGTATCGGGGCTCTGTCATTCGAGATGAAGAGGACTGTTGGAAGGTCGAGTCAAGGGAGATTGTTGAACCAATGGAGGTGGCATATCGTCAACTTTCTCCTTGGAGGAAGAGTAATATTTGGCATGAGTGGTAAGTGTGATGTCTTTCTTCTTTGAATCACCGTTACACATAAGTACATAGGAGGTAGTGGAGGAAGAAGGTTGATCATGTATGACCAATTGAGCCTGTTGTTGAGAAGGGAAGGGTTGAGACAAGATGGCAGGTGGAGGAGATTTTGGGGTCCCTTGGAGGAACTTTGTGACCTCAGCATGTCTCGAATGGTCCTTCATGTAGTGATCATCACCACATATAAGGTAAGGATAGCGAGGTTTTCATTTATCCTTATCATCAGCAGGTTGTGGCTTGGTCTTGTCGGATTGTGGACTGTTATTTTTATCCTCCTTATTCCTACCCTTCCCCTTTTTGGATTTATTCTTACCGGTAGGATTCGATTGAACGACGTTCACTTCTAAAGTTTTATCGGTGGGAGGGGTGGGCGTCAGAGCAGTTTGAACATTAGAAGCATGGGATTTGGGATTAGTGTGAGAGGCCTACATAGATTGAGTTTGAGCATGGAAAGTACCTATCACACCATCAACGACATGAGAAGCTATTGGGGTTGTTGAGGTGGTCATGGTAGAAGGATGAGGTGTGTCAGGGAGAAGATTGTAAAGAATATCCGCTTGTGAATAAATGATATCGAGGTATTCGACACGACTGATCGCCTATTCTTTTGTGACAACTCCACCCATGTCAATGTCTTTAGATATGTCATTCACGAAGGATTTCGTGAACCATTCTGCCAATAACTGATCGGGAAGGTCGAGTTTGATTAGACGTCGCCTTCGTCTCCACTCACGAATGTGATCGGAGATATGAGTGGCTTTACTTTGCTTGAAAGAACTCAAAATCTTGGTTCTTGTTTCATAATGGATTGGCAATTGGTAGTGAGTGAGGAAATCCATAGCTAGGGTATTGAAATTGGTGAAGAAGCCTTGTGGTAATTCTATATACCACTTTGCGGCTGAACCTGTGAGAGTTCGTTGAAAAAGATGTAACTGAATGGAGTCATCCATCAAAGAGTTGGATGAACACCAAAGGTGGAAAGTCATGACATGATTGTTCAGACCCTCTCCTGGTTTACCATCGAACATAGAAATGCCGGATGGTAGTTTGGCTGATATGACAGGCCAATGAGGAGAGTGATGGATAGGGTCATTCAAAATTCTAGACAAATCAGGGAGGTCCAAAGTGGCCAAAAAGGGTAATTGTCTATTCACATGAGGGAACTGGTGACTTTGGTGAGGAAGTCTCATCGGTATACCAGTAGGACCATAAGCAGTTTGCATATAATGCGAAGATCTAGGCAGAGTCAGTTGTTGGTGTGGAGGCATGTAGCCCATGGGGTTGAGTTGGTTAGGGATGTTCCCTTGGAAAGGAGTACTGGACTGAACATTTGGGCCCCAAGTGAGATTCAATGAACTTGGATATGGTTGACCGTAGTTCGAGGGTACCGAAACACTGGTTTGAGAAGGTTTCCCCCCAGAGGGTTGTGGGTTTTCTTGAAGGTTCCAAAGGTGAGCTAACAAGTGTGATGTGTTTGGTCCAGATTGTGAATTATAAGTTCTAGCCTGAGAATGTTATCCATATGGAGGAGGCACCCCAATTTTAGTGTGGCCCCTAGATTGAGGTTTCCCCCCAGCATAATATTTCCCCCCAGTAGGAATCTGGTAACCAGAAGTGAGTAGATGATGAGTGCTACCAATTAGATTGAAGCCACTAGGGCCAGATCCACCATGAAGAGGTGGATAAGACTCTCCGAAGAGGACCTGGGAAGGTGTGGGAACATAACCAGTAGAGGTATTATGCCCAAGTGGTACTTCGGATGGAATTTGGGTATGGATGGCAGCAGAGGGATTCAAAGTGTGATACCCAAGAGGAAGAGAAGGGGTAGGTCTAGAGGAATGTGGTGTACCAATGGGAGCATGGTTAACCACTGTATTCTCAGTGGGAATAGTCGTAGCACGATGAAGAATTGTAGAGTGGGCCATTTGAAAAGGGACAGTTGAACTAGGACTAACTGGCGGTGCTTCTGAGCCAACAAAGAGATAGGCAGTTGTACTGGAAAAATGACCTAGAGATACTGTGCGGACGACGGACGTCTCGGGTAGCTCAGGGATGGTGGGTATATCTGCTCCTACCCTTGAGACATAAAGGTATCACACCATCTGAGGTGGTATTCTAACTATGTCAGTAGTCTAGAAAGGATTGTCGGCTCCAAAAGGTACAGTTAGAGTTCCAGAAGAAACAACAACAAGTTCCCCGACAGAATTCATCCAGAGAAAACGTCTTTCATATCCAGGAGGGATGCAGAAAGCTTCCATAGAATCAGAAATAATTCAGAAACTTTCCAAAGAGGCTGAACCATCCTCTTGTATTACGTTGGTATCCTGGACTTCACTCTGTTGAGGAGATCCCTTTGATGTGTGAAGGAGTATAGGGGTAGAATCTTCCAAGTTTTCCGGTGGAAGTCCCTGTACCCTGCGTGAATGATGGGGAGGGTCTATGTTGGTGGAACCAAAACTTCGACGAAAAAAATCTAAGGCCAACTACGAAAACAAACTACAATCGCTAATAAAATCTAGAGTTCAAACCAGGCAAACAAACCTTCTCGTTTCGAAGTCACTAGTTGGTGATGAAATCCAACGTCGCGAGACCGAGATAATAAGGGGATGGGCTAGGGTGGAAAAATTACGTTGACGACCTTCTTAACGGACTTACACCCGGGTGCAAGCTCCCACACATAATCGTGGGTTTACCCTCTAAGGAGCCCGAGTGAGTCTAGCCAACGTCGATTCCAGGTACCATGAAGACTTGCCCCTCTACAGTCATATTGTGTAAGATCCTAAGAAGATAGGCTACTAAATTTACCACAAACAATAGTGATTCATGGGGAAATAGTCGACAGTCTAATCCACACGCAAGGGCAGGGTATCGAGCCCGAAATCAACTTGAGAGGCTTCCACTCATCATTGTGGGTATACCTTCAAGATACCCCCATAATACGTGCAATATCTACACTGAGACCAACAAAGCAGGGTGAGTAACTTTGTCAATCTCAATGCGACCTCAGGTTTGACCCTTGTGTGAGAAGGGCTTCCCAGGAAAAAAAAATTCAAATGGATTTGAACACTCCCTATCACAAGATACTATTATGTGTTTGTGCTTTGGAGAGTGTGTCTCACTTCCTATTCCAAAGCTCATTGCCTATTCCAAAGCTCTAGCCTAGCTAATGTTGGTGTAAAAGAGCCCTAGAAAAAGTTACTATTAAATTTTAGAGTTTCGCAATATTATTAAAGGTTGTTGTTACTCAAGAGGGAGATGGGAATGAAACCAATGTTGTGTAATACTTCGACCCAATAATGTACAAATAGAAATGAATGAAAATTTTGTTCGATGAATTCTATCTACAGTAGGGAGAAATTATTTTTCTGGAACAATATGAACTACGACGTACAATTTCCTTTCTTTGAATATAGTACCAAACAATCATCAACAATGTAATTTCACTATTCATTCTTTTTCAATGTTTCAAATGCCAATATTTTCTATATAAATGATTGCTTAAAAGACTAAAAAGACTTTAATTTTTTCCTTTCGAGAAACCAAAACAAAGATGTAACTAAGAAAGGATAAGCAATCAATGAAAATAAAGCACTCAACAAACACCCAAATCGATCTTTCAATGGAGATAAAAATAAAAATTGATAAGAAAATGTCTCTTCAAATATGAATAAGAAATGTTTTTCTGATCATTAAGCAATCCAGAAGATGTAACCAACCTACAAATCCAAATCCAAACCAAGAACTTTAATCAAGCAAGCACTCGAACGCAAGTCCAGATATTATATCCTTGTCGATAAAAATAAAAAATAAAGATTGAAAAAAGATCAAAAGAGAGGTATTCGATCTTCGAAACCAATCAAGATCAAGCTGAAACAATCAGAAGAATTCAAGAACTGACATTAAACATCTTTTTCCAACTGACTAAAGCAAAACTAGACAGCAGTAGAGGCCAAAACCCAAACCAAAAAAAAACTCAAACACCGCCGCAGGTGGGCAGTATAACACAGTGCGGAAATGGATGATTTCTGCGAGCCAGAAACATGCAGGGTGCGGAAATATAGCCCTGAAACAAACCACCAGGGTGTGGAAATGAATGGTTTCCACAGGATATCTATAAGGTGCAATGCGGGCGTGTTTGAAAAATCAAGAAATTTGGGGAAAAAGGAAAAACATCTAGGTAGACTTTTAAACCCAGGGAGAGTGAATGGGTCTCCCAGAGACTCAGAGATTGATATAAAGTAAATTAATAGGTCAAAAGAAAATGGCCAACAAAAAACCATAATCAAGTTGTCTTCCCCAGTGGATTTGCCAATTTTGTTATTGGGTAAATCGGTAGATGCGGACATGAATTGATCCCCCTAGATCCACCTAGATCTAGAACAAAACGAAACAGAACAATACGCTTTCCCTAAGTTGCAATCATTGATTTTACTATCCAAAGAGGAATAGAAAACATACCTTATGAATCGCTTCCTTATATCTTTGTTGTCGCTGCTTCACTCCAGTGCTCTTGTAGAATCAAATTTATGACAACACAAACCAACTAACGTGAAAGAAACAATAGTAGAATTCAATGACAACCTAAACATGTGATCAAGGAATCATGTAATAAAACACTAATCATTTTATGGGAAAGAGACGTGCCACCATATTATATTAATGAAAATTAGAAGATACAACCGAATTGCCTTGATGTCACAAGTTCCCTTTTAGTGGTCCTTTGTTCCAACACACACATACACTTGCTCTAAAATTCGCATGAAGATAATCCACAAAAGCTTGATGGACAAATGGAATCCTTAAGCATATGTAAGAGCAGGATTCTTCACATAGTATTTAGCCTATTCTTTCATCAATTCTCTGCTTAATCTTACTTCTTATTGATTAACCTTTTCCATGAGAATCCCATGATTATATAGGAGAAGGTGAAGTGGTTAAAAGGATGAGGATGATCCCACCAAATCAAAAAAAACAGTAGGATCGCAACCACATGGGCGCCACCTCACATTCTAGAAGATTCCCCTTTTAGAAACTTTGTGAAACCTCTTTCCTCTTTTAGCTTTGGAACGCCGCCACACCTTGCCTATGTAGCAGCCTGCGGAAATCCCACGGGCCAGCCATAGAGCAGCCTGCAGAAATGATAGATTTCCGCATTGTGTAGTATGAGCAGCCTGCGGACCCTTTCTAAATAGCAACCTTTGTAGAGGAGGAAAGAAGTTGCTTTTCTCGGGAAAAATTCATGTTAGGAGCCTGAACACATGTCTATGATATCATCATTAGAATGAAGAAAATAATGTGTAACAAACCATCACTGGAAGGTAAGGGCATTGAGTGATAGTGTAGTCATGAAGTGATTCCCTTGTGCAAAGGAAATATAGATGGGAAGGCATATAATAAACCCATCGAGGCCCTAAGCAAGGTGGGTATAGAGGGTTTTCAACGAGTGGTTATTGTGAAGGAGAGTGGCCTTCACACTTCAAGTCACAT
>JASDQU010371667.1:33066-61688 GCA_032191745.1 Picea mariana
TAACACTTAGGACAAGCTTTGTTGATATCCCTATAATCAACATAGACACAGATCGTACCTTGTTTCTTGTTAACCGGAACTAGATTAGATACACAATCAATCAAATCCACAGGATAAATAAAGCCAGATTTAAGAAGTTTTTTGACTTCAAGCTTGATAGCAGCTGCTTTACAGGGGTGGACTGGGCGAAGTCTCTGTCGGACGGGTTTAGCATCCGGGTAGGTCTTAATTTCGTGTACAACAATATCAGGGTCAATACCTGGCATCTCTTCGTATCTCCACGCGAAGATGTTACAAAATTCTTGAAAAAGTGACTTATACGTAACAACCTCATTGGTGGAACATGAAGCTCCAATGTGGACTTTTTCAACAACTCCAGGTTTAATAGATATGTCGAGGGGGGTGGTGGGAGAAATGTTACTTAAGTTCCCTTTGTATAACACATCGTGTGTGAACTCACGAATCGAAGAAATAATGACAACGGTCGACAGAGTCGAGATCATTGGTAACTCTCGGTGGTGTGTTGTTCGAGAAAGAGAATGGAACGATGATGCCAATCATACCAAGAAGTATCTTCCATCGGCATAACTAACATAATCATCTCGTTCGTGGGAAAAATAACGTGGAATGGATCAGGAGACGAATCACCGAGAGAGGGAGTAGAAGGGTCAGCCGATTGATTGGCTTGGTAGGCAGATTCAACCAGACTTAATGGCATCTGGTCACCGTAGCGAAGATAATCACCAGGCGCAAGTACTATCCATAGGTTAGAAGACACGGGTTTTTCGTGGGTGGAGGTGGAGATCATGTTAATCGAGGCAACCAAAGGAGGTGGAACGTCAGGGGTGGGATTGGAAATGTACCCATCAGAGTGGAATATTTTAGTAGACCCACACTGACATTCTCGTACCTAGGGGGTGTCTTTGCAATGAAAGGTACATTGCTAGTACGTGTATCAGAGTTAAAGAAGGCTAGTTGGTCTACTGTAACTACTTTTCCCTGATGTGGAAAGCACATGATACGAAAAAGAGTAGACATGATTGCACGCATGGAATCGATCCAGCTATGACCAAGAAAAAGATTATAATCGAGAGGTGCGTCAAGGACCTCAACTTCAACGCTGACCATTTTTCCTTCTAACGTAATAGGAAACGAAGGGAGAACATCGTAGGGTTTAAAGCCAGATCCATTAAAGGATTTGAGCGTGTTATGTGATTCAGTTAAGGAAGGAGAGCCAATGGCTTTCCTGCAGGCGATAGACATGACACACGTCAAGGCACCCTCGTCAATAACTGTTTTACAAATTTTCTTGTCGGCGACAACAACTTGTATTTGAAATGCGAGTTGAGGGGGTAACCTTGGAATGTGATCTTCCAAGTCAAAGATTATTAAATTCGTATCTGTAGGGTCGATTCCACCGATATCTTTCAACAGTGCCTTTCGTTGTGTAGGAAAACTCTAAAGGACTTTGAGGGCTGACATCGCAGACGGTGCTTGTGCCAGATCTTCTACGATATTGTAGTTCTGGGTAGCACGCATATGAGGATTGAAGGAATACTTCTAAAGCATGCCCTTAGGAGGAGGGCGAAGGACTATATCGGAGCTCGGTCGTTCGAGATGAAGAGGACTGTTGGAAGGCCGAGTCGAGGGAGATTGTTGAACCAACGGAGGTGGCATATCGTCAACTTTATCTTGGCAGGAAGCGTAATCTTTGGCACGATGGTAAGTGTGATGTCATTCTTCTTTGAATCACTGTTACACATAAGTACATAGGAGGTAGTGGAGGAAGAAGGTTTATCATGGATGACCAATTGAGCCTGTTGTTGATAAGGGAAGGGTTGAGACAAGACGACAGGTGGAGGAGGTTTTGGGGTCCCTTGGAGGAACTTTGTGACCTCAACACATCTCGGATAGTCCTTTGTGTAGTGATCATCACCACAAATAAGGTAAGGATAGTGAGGTTTTCATTTATCCTTATCATCAGCAGGTTGTGGCTTGGTCTTGTTAGATTGTGGATTGTTATTTTTATCCTCCTTATTCCTACCCTTCTCTTTTTTGGATTTATTCTTACCGATAGGAGTCAATTGAACGACGTTCACTTCTGAAGTTTTACTGGTGGGAGGAGTGGGCGTCGGAGTAGTTTGAACATTAGAAGCATGGGATTTGGGATTAGTGTGAGAGGCCTATGCAGATTGAGGTTGATCATGGAAAGTACCTATCACACCATCAGCGGCACGAGAAGTTGTTGGGGTTGTTGAGGTGATCATGGTAGAAGGACGAGGTGCGTTAAGGAGCAGATCATAAAGAGTACCCATTTGTGAATAAATGAGATCGAGGTATTGGGCACGACTGATCGCCTGTTCTTCTGTGACAACTTCACCGATAGAAATGTCTTTAGATATGTCATTCACAAAGGATTTCATGAACCATTCTACCAATAACTAATCGGGGAGGTCGAGTTTGATTAGACGTCGTCTTCGTCTCCACTCATGAATGTGATCATAGATATGAGTGGTTTTACTTTTCTTGAAAGAACTCAAAATATCAGTTCCTATTTCATAACATATTGGCAACTGGTAGTGAGTGAGGAAAGCCATAGCTAGGGTATTGAACTTGGTGAAGAAGCCTTGTGGTAATTCTATATACCACTTCGCGGCTGAACCCATGAGAGTTCGTTGAAAAAGACGTAACCGAATGGAGTCATCCATCAAAGATTTGGATGAACACCAAAGGTGGAAAGTCATGACATGATTTTTCGGACCCTCTCCTAGTTTACCATCAAACTTAGGAATGTCGGATGGTAGTTTGGCTGGTATGACAGGCCAATGAGGAGAGTGACGGATAGGGTCATTCAAAATTCTAGACAAATCAGGGAGGTCCAAAGTGGCCAAAAAGGGTAACTGTCTATTCACATGAGGGTACTGGTGACTTTGGGGAGGAAGTCCCATCAGTATACAAGTAGGACCATAAGCAGTTTGCATATAATATGAAGATCCAGGTAGAGTCAATTGTTGGTGTGGAGGCATGTATCCCGTGGGGTTGAGTTGGTTAGGGATGTTCCATTGGAAAGGAGTACTAGACTGAACATTTGGGCCCCAAGTGGGATTCAATGAACCCATATATGGTTGACCGTAGTTTGGGGGTACCGAAACACTGGTTTGAGAAGGTTTCCCCCCAGAGGATTGTAAGTTTTCTTGAAGGTTCCAAAGGTGAGCTAACAAGTGTGACGTGTTCGGTTCAGATTGTGAATTATAAGTTCCAACCTGAGAATGTTCTCCATATAGAGGAGGTGCCCCAATTTGAGTGTCGCCCCTAGATTGAGGTTTCCCCCCGGCATAATATTGCCCCCCAGTGGGAATCTAGTAACCGGAAGTGAGTAGATGATGAGTGCTACCAATTGGATTGGAGCCACTAGGGCCATATTCACCATGAAGAGGTGGATAAGACCCTCTGAAGAGGACCTGGGAAGGTGTGGGAACATAACCAATAGAGGTATTATGCCCAAGTGGTACTCCAGATGGAATTTGGGTATGGATCGCAACAGAGGGATTCAAAGCATGATACCCAAGAGGAAGAGAAGGGGTAGGTCTAGAGGAACGTGGTGTACCAATGGGAACATGGTTAACCACTGTATTCTTGGTGGGAAAAGTCATAGCACGAGGAATAATTGTAGAGTGGGTCATTTAAAAAGGGGCAGTTGAACTAGGACTAACTGACGGTTCTTCTGAGATAGCAAAGAGATAGGTAGTTGTACTAGCAAAATGACCTAGGGATACTGTGAGGATGGTAGACGTCTCGGGTAGCTCAGGGATGGCGAGTATATATGCTCCTGCCCCTGAGCCATAAAGGTATTGCACCATACGAGGTGGGATTCTAATTATGTCAGTAGTCCAGAAAGGATTGTCGGCTCCAAAAGGTCCGGTTAGAGTTCTAGAAGAAACAACAACAAGTTCCTCGACATAATTCATCTGAAGAAAACGTCTTTCATATCCAGGAGGGATGCGGAAAGCTTCCATAGAATCAGAAATAATTCAGAAACTTTCCAAAGAGGCTGAACCATCCTCTTGTATTACGTTGGTATCCTGAACTTCACTCTATTGAGGAGAGCCCTCTGATGTGTGAAGGGGTATAGGGGTAGAATCTTCCATGTTTTCCGATGGAAGTCCCTATACCCTGCGTGAACAACGGGGAGGGTCTATGTTGGCGGAACCAAAAATTCGATGAAAAAAATCTATGGCCAACTACAAAAACAAACAACACTCGCTAATAAAATCTAGAGTTCAAACCAGGCAAACAAACCTTCTCGTTTCGAAGTCACTAGTTGGTGATGAAATCCAACGTCGCGAGACCGAGATAATAAGGGGTTGGGATAGGGTGGAAAAGTTACGTTGACGACCTTCTTAACGGACTTACACCCAGGTGCAAGCTTCCACACATAATCGTGGGTATACCCTCTAAGGAGCCCGAGTGAGTCTGGCCAACGTCGATTCCAGGTACCGTGAAGACTTGCCCCTCCACAGTCATATTGTGTAATATCCTAAGAAGATAGGCTACTAAAGTTACCATAAACAATAGTGATGCCTGGGGAAACAGTCAACAGTCCGATCCACACGCAAGGGCAGGGTATCGAGCTTGAAATCAACTTGAGAGGCTTCCACTCATCATTTTGGGTATACCTTCAAGCGACCCCCATAATATGTCCAATATCTACAATGAGACCAACAAATTAGGGTGAGTAACTTTGTCAATCTCAATGTGACCTCAGGTTTGACCCTTGTGTGAGAAGGGCTTCCCAGGACAAAATTTTGCAAATGGATTTGAACACTCCCTATCACAAGATACTATTGTGTGTTTGTGATTTGGAGAGTCTGTCTCACTGCCTATTCCAAATCTCTAGCCTAGCTAATGTTGGTGTAAAAGAGCCCTAGAAAAAGTTACTAGTTAAATTTTAGAGTTTCGCAATATTATTAAAGGTTGTTGTTACTCAAGAGGGAGACGGGAATGAAACTAATGTTGTGTAAGACTTCGACCCAATAATGTGCAAATAGAAATGAATGAAACTTTTGTTCGATGAATTCTATATACAGTAGGGAGAAATTATTTTTATGGAACAATATGAACTACAACATACAATTTCCTTTCTTTGAATATAGTACCAAACAATCATCAACAATGTAATTTCACTATTCGTTCTTTTTCAATGTTTCAAACGCCAATATTTTCTGTATGAATGATTGCTTAAAAGACTAAAAAGACTTTAATTTTTTGCTTTCAAGAAACCAAAACAAATATGTAACTAAGAAAGGATAAGCAATCAATGAAAATAAAGCACTCAACAAACACCCAAATCGATCTTTCAATGGAGATAAAAATAAAATTGATAAGAAAATGTCTCTTCAAATATGAATAAGAAATATTTTTCTGATCATTAAGCAATCCAGAAGATGTAACCAACCTACAAATCTAAATCCAAACCAATACCTTTAATCAAGCAAGCACTCAAACACAAGTCCATATATTATATCCTTGTCGATAAAAAACAAAAACAAAGATTGAAAAAAGATCAAAAGAGAAGTATTTGATATCTGAAACCAATCAAGATCAAGATGAAACAATCAAAAGAATTCAAGAACTAGCATTAAAAATCCTTGTCCAGTTGACTAAGGAAAAACTAGACAGTAGTAGAGGCCAAAATCCAAACCAAAAAAAATTTCAAACACCACCACAGGTGGGCAGTATAACACAGTGCGGAAATGGATGATTTCCGCGAGCCAGAAACATGCAAGGTGCAGAAATCCAGCACTGAAACAAACCACCAGGGTGCGGAAATGAATGGTTTCCACAGGATATCTATAAGGTGCAGTGTGAGCGTGTTTGAAAAATCAAGAAATTTGGGGAAAAAGGCAAAACATCTAGGTGGACTTTTAAACCCAGGGAGAGCGAATGGGTCTCCCAGAGACTCGGAGATTGCTATCAAGTAAAAAGAATAGTTCAAAAGCAAACGGCCAACAAAAAACCACAATCAAGTTGTCTTCCCCAGTGGAGTCACCAATTTTGTTATTGGGTAAATCGGTAGATGCGGACATGAAATGATCCCCCTAGATCCACCTGGATCTAGAACAAAATGAAACAGAACAAGATGCTTTCCCTAAGTTGCAATCATTGAGTTTACTATCCAAAGAGGAATAGATAACATACCTTATGAATCGCTTATTTATATCTTTGTTGTCCCTACTTCACTCCAGTGCTCTTGTAGAATCAAATCTATGACAACACAAACCGACTAACATGAAAGCAACAATAGTATAATTCAATGACAACCTAAACATGTGATCAAGGAATCATGTAATAAAACACTAATCATTTTATGGGAAACATATGTGCCACCGTATTATATTAATGAAAATTAGAATATACAACTGAATTGCCTTGATGTCGCAAGTTCCATTTTAGTGGTCCTTTGTTCCAACACACACATACACTTGCTCTGAAATTTGCATGAAGATAATCCACAAAATCTTGATGGACAAATGGAAGCCTCAAGAATCAGTAAGAGAAGGATTATTCACACAGTCTTTAGCCTATTCTTTCATCAATTCTCTACTTAATCTTACTTCTTCTTGCTTAACCTTTTCCATGAGAAGCCCATGATTATATAGGAGAAGGTGAAGTGGTTAAAAGGATGAGGATGATCCCACCAAATCAGAGAAACCAGTAGGATCGCAACCACATGGATGCCACCTCACATTCTAGAAGATTCCCCTTTTAGAAACTTCATGAAACCTCTTTCCTCTTTTAGCTTTGGAACACCACCGCACCCTGCCTATGTACCATCCTACGGAAATCCCGCGGGCCAGACATAGAGAAGCCCGTAGAAATGATAGATTTATGCACTGTGTAGTATGAGCAGCCTGCGGACCCTTTCTAAAAAGCAACCTTTGTAGAGGAGGAAAGAAGTTGCTTTTCTCGGGAAAAAGTCATGTTAGGAGCCTGAACACATGCCTATGATATCATCATTAGATTGACCAAAATAATGTGTAACAAACCATCACTGGAAAGTAAGGGTGTTGAGTGATAGCGTAGTCATGAAGTGATTCCCTTGTGCAGAGGAAATATAGATGGGAAAGCATATAATAAACCCATCGAGGCCTTGAGCAAGGTGGGTATAGAGGGTTTTCAATGAGTGGTTATTGTGAAGGAGAGTGGCCTTCACACTTCAAGTCGCATTGAGAGTCTAAGAAATCCCCCAATGGTATCATGGCCTGACACAAGGGTGACTAGATTGCAAAGAGGAACAGTGTGTTTGAGCCTATTGTTGGGTTGAAAACCACTCACCCACAGTTAGTTGGGTTGGCTACAACTTCTAAATAGATAAGTGTTCATTAAGATCTATGCATTGATTATAATGAATGTCTTGTGCCAATTTTTATATTCACAAGTATGGATGGAATGATGGATGCATGAATAGTTGTGTGAACCCTTTAAATGTGATGTTTGTAGAGATCAATTTTCATACATGTTATCTTATCTTGAATGCATGAATAAGTAATATAAACTATGGCTTAAGACCCTATGTAATGTTTGTGAATGACAATGGAAGCGTATAGAAAGAATATGGGTTTTTTTCCTTTGAAATCCTAGTAGCTCACTCTATGATAAACTCATGAGTTGATAAGTTGTAATTTCTTATGGTTGAGAACCCATTTACCAGGAAACTTCTTAGAGTGCATGATTTTGTGATTATGGTAGTTTTGGGAGATTCTATGCAATGGGTTATCTTCTTGTGATTATATCTGCAGAGGACCCAAGCTTCTAGTTGAGGCTTTAAAAGAGAACTTCCTTAGTGCATAAAATCATAGCATGTAGGTTGGTAAATCCCGCTGAGGTCGAAGTCCTCCTTGAAATAGAATGTGTGTGGAACCTAGATATGGAACCCTGAGGAGTGACATAATGATGATGTTGAATCAAGTGTCGACAACATGGAAGTGACAATGTGGATGCCACAATGGTAGTTTACCCATGGCATGTCTCAATAATGAATGCCTTAGGTTTTGGGGTGAAACGGACTAAGTTTTGGGGGTTGATCTTGACCATTCATTTGAGTTCAAGGGTAAATCTCAACCATTCATCAAAGATCTTTAGTCGGGAAGGACAAGATTAAAGGGTAGGCCTATAGGGAGGG
This sequence comes from Picea mariana, assembly GCA_032191745.1. Taxonomy (NCBI): domain Eukaryota; kingdom Viridiplantae; phylum Streptophyta; class Pinopsida; order Pinales; family Pinaceae; genus Picea; species Picea mariana. The sequence goes on from JASDQU010371667.1 coordinate 41,249, forward strand.
TCCGCGGGAGGATTAGTCCAGATGGTCTACAGGTCACAGGATGTGGAGAGATTAAACCATGTGACGAAGCATTGAGCCTGAAGGCGTGTGTTGTACTATGTTGTCATTTATGTCAAAGGATTGATGTCAAAGGGTTGATGTCAAGTATTGTCATAGTGATGTGGGGCTAGGATTCCAACCCTTCGGTCCCATTAATGTTTCTTTACCTCTTGCAACCACACAGGATGAATCTTCCCATGTTCAGTTTGAGGCCGACAAAGCCATCAGATTCATTGAGCAGATTCAACACATCCGCCAATAGGTCCATGAGATTTTACAGAAAGCCAATGCTAAGTAAAAGCAATGTCATGATCAACACTAGGTACTGGACAAGTTACAGGTGGGAGACAAGGTATGGTTACATTTGTAGAAAGAACGCCTTATAGGGCCCCATTAGAAGCTTCGTCCACTTTGCTATGGGCCTGACACTATCACCAAGGTTGTGGGTGACAATGATTTTGAGCTCAACACTCCCCCCTTCCTTGGCTTGCACCTAATGTTTAATGTGGACCTCCTTAGGCCATATTTTCCACAATTATTAGACACCTTAGAGATCACAGAATAGTTGACACCAACAGATCTCAACCCTGACTACATGGAACAAGCATCCACTGATCAGATATTGGAGACACAGGTCAAGGGCACTCACCAATAGAGGATCCAACTTAATCAAGTTGTCAAGGCAAGGAAGCGCCTGCACCAAGGCAAGTGGCTCACCCAGGGCCAAATTCAATAGAAATTTCCTCACCTGATGGAAATACTCAATGTAATGGAGAGAATTTCTTCCTAAAGGGGGAGGACTGATCCAGGTGGATATTGGTTTCCACCCACCTATTCCAACTAGCTCATCTTGACAGTTTTTAGTTCAACACGTTTCTCTGTAATGATGGAATTTCTTTGTAATTATGGGTTATGCACTTTCAAGGTTTTCCTGAAGCCCTACACAACATCCAGGTGGATATTGGTCACCACCCACCTAACCAACTGGCTTATTTTGGAAGTTTTCATGTCAGTACATCTTTATGTACTTCCAAGGCCGTTTTGGGGCCTTAAATAGTGTTTTTTTTTGGATTTCCACTATCAAACTATGAATGGACTTACATTTTGATGACATAATTTTGAGTTCTCGAAAAGACCTTTCCAACGGGCTATCACATGCTTAAAACAGAGGTCCTATGCAAAAGTTATGACCCCGGGAAGTTGAGGTACCAACTTACCCATCAGGACCCACATAACTTTTGGTGTTTCATCTCCTGGGGTTAGGTTTTTGGATGTCTAGGGTTTTGGCATTCATGAGTAATGTTAAAAGGACCTTTGGAGCCTCATTGTAATCATTCTGCTCAGACGAATGCACGTAGCAGCCACATCTCTTCTCAGAGATAGCTACCACCATTTGAGCAAGTTGTTTTCAGTTCTGTAGTTTTATAGTTTCAACCTATTTTGTTTATTCAATAGAAGTTATTGTTCACTGGATATCTGTTGTTGTTATCTATATATATGTGTTATTGTATTCAATCTGCTATTCATTTCGTTCCACTCATAAATCTGGATCAGTTAGTCATCAATCCAACACCGTAAATAGATTTATGAAAGTTAAATAAGATATTCAAATCTTATCCCAAAGGGGTTGGATCCAATGGTAGAAAGCAAGGAGTTTTTCACCATTGGGCAAGGTTCAATTCCCATGAGGGCATAACCTAAATCCATGGGAGCACCTTGAGGTAGTGGTCAAACATGTGGTTGCAACCAGAGATATTATATTAAATAGTATCGTGACCCATGCATACATAAGTGGATCAAAGCCCACCCACATGTCCTCTAAATTTAAGAACCCCCATATTAGGTGAAGGAGAAGAGATGAGTCGTGGGGATGCCATTCAAGATAGACTGCCACGCATCCCCTCAACTCAATGTCTCCTTCCACCCTCCACATACTGACATCATCTCATCACATGCTGCATAATTTCACCACCCCAACATGTAATGCTCAACTCATGGTACAACACGGTTGTCACATGACTCGCTCTCTAGTTATGATGCTTCGTTGGTACCTTGCTCTTACCTGGTACATCCCTCATGTCCTGCATTTAGTCATGGGAAATCCCTCTGTTATCACTTCAATTACTAGTCCTCACTTCACTCAGTATGGTCGCACCCTTAACTCATTTTCCAGATTGTCGAGTTGGTATTTCATCCTTGCTCCCCTCTGAATTTGGTCTTATCACCTTTCTTCCTCTCTGTTCACCTCTGTTCACCCTCCCCTCTACATCATCCCCTCTATGTTGGTTCACTCTCCCCCCATCCTCTAATCTCTCTATCTAATCTCCCCTGCTCCAATGGCTCATGGAATCTGCTCTCGTTGCGCTCATGGAATTTCTTCTCGCAGACATAAGGGGCGCTTTGGTTATCGTCTAGCCTCTACAATAGAAGACTCGTCTGAATCCTACAAATCCCACACTCCTCCCCACATTAGAGCCAAGATAGACTTAGTCGAGGTTGATATTCATGTTTTGAGGAACTTTGTCTCAGATGAAGAGGTGCTTGATTTTGTTAGCTCGTGGATCCCCGACACTGGTAACAAAATATCATAGGTCTCCCAATACTTGAAAACTGTGGACATTTACTGGCACTTGAAGCTTCTGCTAGGTCGTGTCATTGTTGATCGATGGGAGGATAAGCATGAGATTCTATTGTAGCTCGATGAAATTCAGGGACAACTTAAGCTCCACGACCACAAGATGAATCTTATGGATAATCAGTTGGCAGGATTGGATCTCTCGTAAGTAAATCTACCTCAAGCCTAGGTGCCTTCAAATGAGGGTCGACCCTCTACTTAGTTTGTATGCTTATAAGATTTTTCAGTCTATTTCTTAGTCTAGGAGGTTTGGGGATCTCAATCCCACCTCATAATTGTCAAAATGGGAAAAATCAACAGACAATATTTTGCATAGTAGAGAGATTTACTCTCAGATATATCCAAGCTTTTAGCTTTAAAAGACAAATATTTCATAAATCTACGGACAGTTTGATGCATTGTTGTTGGTTTGGTTTCCGTAGTGGCGGGCCAGCAACAAGATTTGTGTATACTTTTTTATGTCAATATAAAGAATCAGGATTATACAAAAAAAAAAATATTCAAATCTTAAGGGAACCATTTAATCTTGTAACAAACTTCTCTCAAGATTAACTTACTCCATTTTTTTAAGAATTCATCTCTTTCATATTTTCTCATAAGAAAATTATTTGTAACTTAAAATTATATAATTATAAAATTTGTATATTTAATTTCATATCATTTTTTACAAATAAGCATATTTGGTAGCCCGGTGGGTTAGCTCAAGTGGTTGAGTGTTGTGAATTACAAGCAGGAGGTCACAGGGTCAAGTCCCTAGATTAGTTGCCTTTATAGATATTATTGGGCCTCACTCAATGTCCTCGTCAAATTAAGCTACCAAAAATGCAACCAATACAATCAACCAACTTATTTTTCATACCATCCTTAAATGAGGAAAAATACCTCGAGAATTTCTCGAGATATATATTCCATTGAAAAATAAACATATTTAATTATTATAATTTAAGAACATTAAAAAAGAGATAAAATATTTTAAAAATTCATTATTAAAAAGGTAAATTTATTAAAATTAATTTGAGAAAGTTAGAAGGGAACATCATTAAGTGACTTTGTATTTTTTCAAAAAAGTCATATTTTAATATACATATAATTTTTAAATGTATATTAAAATATGACAATTTTTTTGAAAAAATACAAAGTCATCTAATGATGTTCCTTTCTAACTTTCTCAAATAAAGGTGAGGGGATTTCTAAATTCAAGTGTTATGTCAATACGGCACATTAACTCACCTTTATAGGAGAAGATTTTATAAAATTTAAACTCTGCATCTATGTTTTGAAAGATTAATACTTTTACCAAATGACCATAAAATTTAAACTTTACACTTGTATAATTGAAGAGGAATATGTTTGAAGAGTTATACTTTTACCAAAGGATTATATGATAATTTTGGAAGGCGTGTTTTAAACTTTGTACTTTTATTTTTAAAGAATAACATTTTTACTAAATGATTAAAGGGTGTTTTTCAAAAGAGTTGAATTTAATTTGTTTTGTTTCTTTAAAGTGTGATTTTCAAAAGAGTTGAATTTAATTTGTTTTTATTTTTTTGTTTAACTAACGATGTGATAAATATTTTTTTATAATTATAGTAAAATGTAGATAACGTACAATATCTAAATGGATAAATTAAGTAAATTATAATTAACTTACAATATTTAAATGGATAAATTAAGTATGGAATTAGGTGGAGATGGAGGAGGTAGATGAGGAGCTGAGTATAGGGTGGGGTGAGGGAAGGAGTGAGGGGTTTCTTTTGGAGTGAAAAGGTGCATTTTTCATTTGGTTTGGTTATGATTTCTTTGTTGGGAAAATGGATTGTGGAGTATTAAATATTTGATGATGAGAGTATTGATAGGGTATTTTTGTAGTCCAAAACCACATCTTTCAACGTTGGTAGAGTGGGGGTTAGTTCTTTATGGGTGGTGGTGGTTAAAGGTAAGGTAAGGATTATTTTATTGCAGAGGAGATTCTTTACATTTATTTTTGAAAACAAATTGGATAAGGAGGTAGTTTTCTCTAGGAGTGAGTTAAGATTATTTTGGTTTAGATTTAATGCCTTGGTTTGACTATTTCGATTCAAGTCAAGATGTGAAGGAAAAGATTTTTTAGTGGGTTCATTTTCTTAGTTTGTCCCTTCATTTTTAGGACCAAAATTTACTAAGGTCAATGGAAGACAAAATTGGTGTTTTCCAAAAGTGGCTTAAGAAATCCTATATAAGATAGGAATTCTATGTATTCTCTAGTTTTGACCACTCCTTGAGACAACCTTTTGAAGATATCATTTTTGTATGGGATGATTAGGATGTCCAAGCTTGGATGGTAGACTATGAATATCTTCCCTTTTGTTGTAGGATTTATCACACTCACGGGCACTTATTTTGCGACAGCTTGAGGAAATCAATGGCTTCAAGTAAGAGGGTACATGCAAGGCATGTTTTAAAGCAAAAGAAGGGTGTTATATTTTAGGGTTACTGTGAAAGCATTTACACCATGCTTGGGGGTGATTCATTTTATATGGGGTGCATGGTGTATGGATTACCCTTGGTTGTTTTGTGATGGACACACACATGTGAGGTGGCTTGCTCATTGATTTCTAGACCTTGTGTAGATGTTGATGTGACATTATTCCTTGGAGCACTAGAGACTTAGAAAACATGATGACATTTTTCATGATGCACATATGGAGAATGGGTGGCTTGCTTGAAGGATGACTTGTCTTGCAGGAGGAACATCGTAAATCCTAGAGGAGGATGTTGAGCCCTAGATAGCATGGGCACACTCGATTTCTTGCATGGAAGATTGTGCTTGACTTGGGGACACTTGGGTTGAGGGAGTGATCATGTATGTGGCATGTACCCAGAGGAGCACATGGTGTAGGAGGAGTGTTGGATCTTTGGAGGCTTGTGGAGGTGATGATTATACCTTCTTGAGGAGCGTTAATGCATCGAAGCATTACTTGTTGGACATACTCACCTTGGAGCTTGACATGTGTCATTTGTAGAGAGAGTGCTTCACATGTGGGCATATCCTCTTGTGGATATGTTTCTTGTAGTGTATTCATACCACTTCATATTGTAGACCTCCCTTACCTCTCATATAAATTAAGGAATGAGAGAGTTCATTGTTCCATTCAATTGGTCAAAGACTTGTATTAGATATGTGAGGAGTGGAACCCACTAGTTCCTCTCTCTTGTGTACTCCTCTTTGTCTTGGTGCACTAATGTTCTTGGAGAAGTTCAAGGGATATTCTAGGGTTAAGGTTTCACCATGACTAGGAAAATAAGTTAGGGTTTGTCATAAACCCTAGAGGAACAAAGATAGCATTGTATATTGTAGCTCTTGTGAGAAAAGAATCCCAGGGCTTTGGAAACCCTTGAGTTAATTGTTATGCTTAATAAGGAGAAGAAGAGAAGGAGGAATTTTTCTCGAGTGAAGCATAATTTGATGATGATGATGTTAGCTTGTTGAGTATTCTTGGTGGAGTGACCAAATTTGGTTAGGAGTGATTGTTAAATAGGAACAATTGTTGATTAGGGTTTTCATGGTTTCCCTAGTTAGGATTTAGAGAGATTGAAAATTGCACCAGCGTGTGATAAGTTGTAAGTATGTACATGTACTTCATATTTTATATAATAATAAATTAAGTGTTTTAGTTGTCTAATAATTGTGTACATGTATATTTGAATTTCAACTTGTATTGTCTTCTTCATTGACTAATTTCCAACATTTGTTGTTCACATTGATTTGACATTTGACATAAAATAGGGTTGAAATTGTTAATTAATTTAAAATATATCTTGAAGATGGGGGGGAAATATTTACTATTGTAATTTTTTTTGTAATAAAGTTATTTCATATTTCTTATATGCATGGAAATGTGCCCCAAGGGTTGCAACTTAATGCAATTGAAGTACACTTTTTTCATATCATTTCTTTTGAGTTGCCTAATGATTTAGACTTAAATGAAGTGAAGTAATTTTTTTTGTAATATAACTATCTTAATATTAATATAGTGAAAAAAATATTACAAGAAACACTAGTTGTGGCATGCCACCTAGGAAACCAAGACCACAAAAGGGGATGATTGTCATACTTTTCTTCTCAAAACATTACTTTAAGTACTTCAAACAAACTAGAAACTAACATTAGAACTTGTTTTTCCTAAGAGCGACATAAAAAAAAACATAGATATGATGATTGAGGAGGGCATTGTCACTGCTCATACTTAGAAAACGAGATAAGCAAAGCAAATTTAATTGGCTAACCATCTTCTTATTTCTGACAGAGGTGCTTGGGGCTCTGCTCCTTCTGATCCTCATCTAGATGGATGGGATTTGTCAAGGTGCCTTCTTTTGTTGGGAAGTGGTCATTGGTACCCATGAAGTGTCCTGGAGATTCCACTTGGTTTTTATTGTGATATCTATATTGATAATATCTTTGCACAGAGCATCAGATTTTTTAATCCATGATGTAACATCCCTCTCTTGCGCGCACATGATTTGACTTATTCTCTAAGGACACTTGCGTGAAAGTGATCCGGTTCAGTATATGGTTGTTTGCTTCTCTTATGGATTATGATGATGATGTTGTGGATTATGATGTTATGTATTTGATATCTATGTATAGATAGGTGTTATTGACAGGTTTCTCCTGAGTGTGCAGGAAACTTGACAGATTGAGGATGTCGATGGAATCAATGGACCTCCTTGGAATCTGCATCGAGTTAGGGAGTGGATTGTATATGGTTTGGGTATTTTTGTTTATGCATATGTCACATATGATTGGGTATATTATGATGTTGTTTATGGATCATTGACAGTGTTTTGTTAAAGGATGCAGGTTGACGATTTCTTGCTAATTAGACTCACATAAGAAGTAAGGGGGCCATGCACAAAAACCATATATTGAGGGAGAGGGTGTGGCAGCGACCCTGCCACAGCCTACTACCACTCTCATCGTGGCTCGAATTGTAGGTTAACTATTAACTAGTTCGAGAGATCCACGATGTTGTGAGGGCTGACTGAGACAGTCGTTCACAAAGATTCTAAGGGGCGCACAATAAGGAAGGGTCCTTATTCCTTAGAGGCCCTTAGTCTCTCACAAGGTCTCCTGATGGAGTATTGACTCCAAGGGTTGGACAACTACCAAAATCAGTCAAAGGTGAGTGGCACCCTTGGAGAACTTAGTGCGTTTTGAAGGGCACGTCGCATAAATAAAAATTGAACAAAGGCGAGTGGCACCCTTGGAGCACGTAGTGAATCTTGAAGGGCACGTCGCATAAAAAAAACTTGAATAAAGGCGAGTGGCACCCTTGGAGCACATAGTGTGTCTTGAAGGGCACGTCGTGATTTTAATAAAGATGAGTCAATGAACCTAGGTGCCTAGAAAACAATAATTGTTTTGACATGTTCGGCCTTAAAATAAATATTAAATGAGTAATTTTTATTAATTATAAAATCCCCTTAAACATTCTAAGCTTAGTTAAAAAATTAAGCCTAGGTCTAAATAGGGTAAGAAGACTAAAAACTGAATAATAAATTAATAAAAGGGGGACGAGGAAAAATCAAGTTAAGAATTAAAAGAGAAATATTTTATCTAAAGATTTAATTATTGATTATGTGCAAGACATGCTAAATTGGAACTAAGACAAGAAAGGAAATGAATGTCAAAAAAGGAATGGGGAAACATAGAAAGGAATATAGTATAGTCTAACTAAAGAAATTTCCTAACAAAACACGACTAATTTTTAGAAAGGCGTCAATCATTAAAAAAGAAATAGAGGGAATAAATGGACAACAATGAGTGTTTTTAGGAGTGCTTTTAGAATGGGTGAGGAAAATTGACATTTAATTAAATTAAATAAGTGATTTTCTCGTGCAACTAAGGGATCGGGTGACAAGTGTACAGGGGAGAGTATTCCTAATTAATTTTTAATAAAATGATTTTAAACGTACAAATGGAAAGTGATCACTAAGAAAAACTCTATAAAAGTAATGGCTGAGAAGAGGAATGGATCCAGACTACTATGCATAAAGTTATGGTGTCGGAATTTCTTTGATTGATTTTACTTGTGAGAGTTGGGATACCTAACTCAAGAGAGAGGGTGGTAGCTTGACCTTGTGAAGCGAGTTGGGAGCTAGAGTTTCTGGTTGTGGTTGTGCATGGCCCCTTTGTAGCTCGGAGGGCTAAGGGGGAAGAAGAGTACGGTATCGGTGAGGTCTCAGTGATTAGCAATCAGGATCCAGGAAGAAATGTCGTTGTCAAAGATCATCTCCAACTCATCTTCGTCATAACAATATTTTTTTTGCGATTTAAATTATAATGATATTGGATTATATGTATAGTTTTGTTGTTGTAAATGTAATATATAGAAGAACCCTGATATCGAAATTATTAAATTATTGATGGTTGTGTATTGTGGAACATAAAACTTCTAGCTTTCTGCCTTTTCAATTTTTTCTGATTATGGAGTATGTTTCATCGTCTTCTTTCCATCCCTGGGGTTTCATTTATGATATTTCTCTGCTTATTTTATTGTAACCAGGTAGCCTTCTTATCCTACCATTGTTTAGATCTGTTGAGAGTTGCTCTTAACCTTCCAAAGACATTTCACTGTGTAAAACCTATATCTAGTGGTCGGATTTCATGCTAGCTAAGCTAGTGTTGAATGGATGCGCTTCTGTGTGGAATCTGAACCTTAATCAATGTATCAGTCCCTCACCTTGATTGTGTAACATCCTTCACTTGGATCTAATGGAGTAAGGATTTTTGGAACACCTACCCCTCTCTGGCGAAATTTGTTGTCAGCCAAGACTTGAACTAGAACAAAATCGAACCATCCTCTAAACCTTGCCACGAAATAACCACGAAATAACCCAGAGTATGTTCCTTATCCTTATGCGAATTATATTTGTTGATAATTCCTATCATTCGTCTGAGACATCGAGCAACTTTTCTCTTCTCATGAAGAAAACGCACAAATCTAACCAGTGTTTCTATGAATTATTATGTGCCCCCTGCTCGGCGTTTTGGTGACCCAGGTTGTTGTCTCTCTCTCTTTGCCCAGCGAAAACTACATTTTATTCTGTTTGTTTCTTTATTAACTCAATGATTGCATGTTTCCTTCTCTCTACGTCTTTATTTTTTTGAGATGTATAAAAATCGCCCAGCAAGGAAATCTCCTGGCGATTTCCTCTTTCCTCTGTGGTGAAATATCTCCGATTCTGATACAAAACCCTAACGTCCTCGACAGTAACGATGGTCCTGTGTCATTCCCTCAAGTTATCATGGCTAGTGTTATGAACGCGGATACGGGAGAGCAACAGAGGGAAGGGTAGTTCCTACCTGGGAGTTTGGGAAAGAATTTGTTCAGAGTGAATAAATATTTCCCTCCTTCGACCAGGCCAGATGATTGTTCATTGTAATGACTGGAGATTTCCAAAAATCCATCCTAACAAACCGAATCCCCCATAAATTTGCTTGGTGAATTTTTTGTGATTCATGTCAGCTCCAGCCGTGGAGGCTCTGAGTCTCAGGGCGCTTCTCATCTCCCAACCCCGTAGCTAGATCGCCTCCTGAATAAGGGTTTAAAACTCTCAACCTTAGTGACATTTCGTTCCTACTATTTTTATTGGAAGTGGCTTTTTATTTGAATTATATTTTCTCAAATTTTATTTAAAGTGCCATTTCGTTCCTACTATTTTTATTGGAAGTGGCTTTTATTATTTGAATTATGGAAGCATTATAATTTATTGCATTGATTATATATTTCTCCTGGATGTATATATAGACTAAACTGGATTGAAATTAATGGATTGTAAGTTGTTTTACGCTCTGCTCCTATGCTTATTTAGTTTGATTTCATAGTTGCAATAGGACCATGATGGAAGGCAACCTTGAGTTCCCTGGTGGTTGTTAAAAGGGTTTTTGGATGCACCTTCAAAACCTTGTTTGGACTCTTATTTCAGGGAGGAAGCCCTCACTTTTGTTGAATAAGAATAATCCTACCTTAAGTAAATTCCTCTCACGCTTGTATTGTTTATCGAGGAAGTATTTTTTTGTTTGGTAAAATATGTTTTGCATCGATGAAAGGTTGGTCTTAGTAGATAGATCTAGTATTGAATCACCTTGAATTGATCTTATTTAGCTTATGCGTGCGTTGTGATATAATGTTCAGGGGTGATTAATTAAGTAGTTAGCTTACTTGTGCACTTAGAATAAAATTGATGTGCGATTGCTTTAGTAACTAGGTTTCTCTTGCGCCTTTACTTATGTGAATATATGGTGGTTTTAGAATTTGTTTACCTCACGCGCCTTGAAATAAAAAAGATTTCTCTTGCGCCTGGAAGAATAATGATGTATGGATGACTGAGTGATTATATTTCCTTGTGTCATGTATGGAATTTTAATGTACGATTACTTAAGTAATTAAGATTAAATGCGCGCATTGATTGATGTTGATTTAAGATTAATTCGGTAATTAGATCACTCGCGCATCTTGAAAAATAAATTTGTTTATACTTGCGACCTTAGAATGATGTTTTCATATGATTGATTTATTAATTATATTCCCTTGCACCTTGTGAATTAAATTCGATGTCTCATGCGTCTTGAATTGTTGATGTATAAATGATGGATAAATTGAATAGAATGCTTGCACAGAATTCAATAATGTGGTGTATGACTAGTTGAGTACTTAGACTTCTTGCGCGCACTGAAAATATAATGTAATGTATGATATTTATATATTGGACCACTTGCACAAATGGAATTTAATGTCATGAATGGTGGTTTTAGATTTTAGTCTTCTTGCGTGAAATGAAAATTCATTATGACAAATGATTGCATTTTGTGTTTAGGATTTGCGCCACAAATATAATTGATAATTGATTTTGCGCCTTGGATTTAATGTGATCTATGATGTGTTATGCGAATGATTACTCATGTGCCATGTTTAATTGTGGATTAGGATTGATGGATTGATGAAATTGATTATCATTGATGTTGTTGATTTAGCATAGTTAGATTGGACTTGATTGTGTTAGTGGAATGTAGACACCTCCTTGTTCCTCAGAACAGTCACCATCCCTGAGACCTTAAATGGTCAAAATCAATTGGAACCTAAGCTTGAGTGTTGGTTATGTGTCCTGGAGGTCCTAACCTTGCAGGTTAGGTTGGGCGGGTAGTCATTTTATATTATTTATCTGATTGAATGTTGTTGTAAAATTGTTTCAAGATGATTATGATGTGTTAATTTTCTATGTTATTTATGTTTACGTGTTGCTATCCTTCACTGAGGCATTGAATGTGCCGTTAGTGATTTCCCTGATGAGTATATGGTACTCCTTTTACTTACGATGTTGTTGTTTAGGCGTTGTTGTGATCATGTGTTGATGTTAATTTCTTAATGCAAAAAAAAAAAATACTTTTTGTGCTTCACTTTTTCTTAGGTGTAACAGAGGGATGTTACATATGGTATTAGAGTGGGTTCAACCCTGTAACTATTAATCATCATGCCTTCCACTGTATTAAACCCATGATTAATAACTTATCGCTGATTAAAATTTAAACTTGTCCATGCGGTAATTGTGGTTAGAGGACGTCGAGGAGGTAGATGATGTGGTGTTAGGGGGGACAGAGGTGCGACGCATCTGGTAGCATCCATGCCAAAGGGGTCTAACCCCCAAGAAGAAGAACAAGTCATTGGGTGTGAGCCGTTTTTCTGTGGGGGATGTGGTTGGTCAGACAAGGTCCTTTTCGAGGATGTCAAAGGCCTTGATTAACCGCCTATATAGAGAAGTGGTCAGGGCGCCTGTACCTAATGAGGGTTTGCAACATGCTCCAGCTGGCAGTGGTGGAATTCACATAGAAATTGAGAAGGTTAAGTTTCTCGAGTTCATGAGTTCCATGGACGGCTCAATCGTTGGGGCATGGTTGGAGAACAAGGCGATGTGCTTCGTGCTTCGCGATTACAAGCTCCAATATGAAGGTATGCATGGTTGTCTTTTAGCTGAAGGGAAGCACTCTTCTATGGTGGAAGACGCTCCTACCTCAACTAAACATGGTTGTCGAAGTCGTGTTATGGGAACAATTCGAGGAACTGTTCTGGGAGATGTAATTTTCAGAGGAATTCATTGAGCGACAACTCAATGAGTTCAATGCCTTACGACAGGGTGGTCATAGGTGTCGAATTATAAGACTAGATTTATGGAGCTACTTCGATATGCCCCACATACAAACACAAAGAAGATGAAGGTTAGCAAGTTCATGTTCGACCTCAACTCCAGCTTTCGTGCGAAGGTGAAGATCTTGATGGCTTAGATGTTGCATGATGTAGTCTAGTAGGCCTCATAGCTGAGGAAGAATTGATCCATGGGAGTCAGGTCAGGACTCCTGCAAGATCATCTAGACTGACGACATGAGGTGCACAACAACATCAGATGCCATCCAGACAAGATGTCATGGTATCAAGATAAGTCTAGAGGACCCTTGTTCACGACACCACGATGACAGGTTCCTCAATAGAAGACTCCCTACAGGGGACCACCGCATCAGCGACAACACCGCCAACAGTCGTAGTTTAGGCATGTTCAGCAGAATAGACCAGGGTTCCAGGCTGGTGGGCCAACAACTTCTACTTCTGGGCCAGGATTATTGGACCGAAGACCGGGCGTTGGATGTGGGGAGCGCCACATTACCATCGAGATTGTCCCGTTGAGAAGGCCCGAGTCGATGGATCAATAGGACACACTACAGTTGGACATTGGGGGAAATCCCACATAATTCATGCAGCGGTGATTAATCTCTAGGACGAGCACCAACCCATTGTGCTCGATACGTTAGGCATAATCGTTGAACAACTTTTACTATTTTGATAGAACTAGGTGCTACAGAAGAGCATGTGCAGGGATGCAACTTATATTTCATCTTAGTGCTAAACGAAAGAGGCAAGGCAGAAGGATTAGAATACCTTCCAGTAGTACAAGAGTTTGTCAATGTATTTCCAGAAGAGTTACCAAGATTTCCTCCCAGAAGAGAGATTGGAGTTTACAATCGACTCGAAACTCGGAACTGAATCGATAACAAGAATGCCTTATTGGATGTCAAGGCCTAATTTAAAAGAGTTGAAAATGAAACTGAGGAGTGGTTGGAATTGGGACTTATGTCCATGTGTGTCACCTTGGGGTGTGCATGTATTTTCATAAGAAGGAAGAATGGGTCGTGGAGACTATGTATTGACTATTGTCAATTGAACAAGGAAACGATCAAGAACCAATATATGTTTCCTAGAATAGACGGTTTTTTATCAAATGAAGGGCGTGACGTTGTTTTCCATATCAAATTGAGATCAGGTTATCACCAGTTACAAATTAAAGAGAAGGATATTCCTAAGACCTCATTCAATAAATGGTTCAAACATTATGAGTCTATCATTTTACCTTTCAGACTGACAAACGTCGCGGGGAAATTTGTGAGCTGGATGAATGGGGTGTTCTACGAATACTTGGACATGGTATTTCAAGTATTCATTAATGACATATTTATATATTCTTGGACGATGAAAGAACTTGATGAATATTTGCGCTTGGTACTACAGTGTTTTTGAGAAAACAAGTTATACAGGAAATTGTCGAAATGCTCTTTTATCAATCTAGGATTCATTATTTAGGGCATGTTATCTCCGGCGAAGGCATCACTATGGATCCAGTGAAGGTAAAGGATATTATGGGATGGCCTACGCCGATGAGCATACCAGAATTACGTAGCTTCATGGGATTAGCTAGATATTATCGACGGTTTTTCGAAGGTTTTTCGAAGATAGAAAATCCGATCACGGAATTGCAGAAGAAAGAAAAGAAATTTGTATGGATCGAGAAATGCACGGAAGCATTTCGAAGGCTCAAGGAGTTGTTGAAGACAACACCTATACTAAAAGTCCCTAACATGGATGAGGACTTCTTGGTATGCATGGACACATCCTAGGAAGGCTTAGGCAGAGTCTTGATGCCATACGGTCGAGTGATCGCTTACATCTCAAGGAAGTTAAGAAACTATGAGGAGAACTACGCGATGCACAATTTGGAGTTGTTGGACATTGTGTATGCCATGAGAGTGTGGAGGCACTTTCTGATTGGATGGAAATTAGAACTGAAAATAGACCACTGTGGGTTGCATCAAAATTTTATGCAAAGTGACTTGAACGCATGACAAAGGCGTTGGTCATAACTGCGTAGCAAGTATGATTTTGAGATTACCTACATGAAAGGAACAGTGAACAAAGTGGAAGATGCATTGAGTCGGAGACCATGCGTGTTTTCGGTGATACCACTCTAGATGAATCTTTGTGAAAAGATTCTAACTATACAACGCGATGATGACTGGTATAAAGAGGTTAAGTAAAATATCAGACAAGACACCATGTTGGTACCAAAATTTGTGAGAATTACTGTGGACAACGACGGATTAATGAGGTTTAATAACCAGATTTACATACTTCCTAATGACGAGTTGAGGAGTTTGATCTTAAACAAAGCTCATACAGCCATGTACATGGCTCATCCAGGTGTCACGAAGATGGGGGAAGACCTTAAACCCTTATTCTTCTGGAAGGGATGAAGGCAAACATCGTCAACTACGTGGCAAGATGTCTAGAATGTTAGCAAGTGAAGGCTGAAAATAGACATCTGGCAGGATTCCTACAACCACACGCTATTCCAAAATCGAAATAGGAGGTCATTCGATGGCCTTTATTGTGGGATTGTCGTTGACGGCAAGGAGGGACGACTCGATTTTCGTGGTAGTTGACACTTTGACGAAGAGTGCACATTTTATCTCTATGCGTACGACATATCAAGCGCTAGAGATTGCTATAATTTTCATCACTGATATTGTGAGATTGCATGGTGTGCCTAAGAGGATCATGTCTGATCGAGGATCAATTTTTATAGGACAATTTTGAACTAGTTTCCAAGAGGCCTTGGGAACCCAACTTAACCTTAATACCGCATATCACGCGGAGACAGACAGGTAGACAGAAGGAACGAACCAAATCTTGGAAGATATGTTGCGTATGTACGTGATAGAACAACATAAGTGTTGGGAGGAGTTCTTGCTACTAGTAGAGTTTGCATACAACAACAACTATCAAAGCACCATTAATATGGCACCATTTGTGTTTCTTTACGGGCGACCGTTCCAGATGCCTTTGAGATGATATCGACTTGAGAATAGGGTCCTGGTAGGACCCAAAGTGATCCAAGAAATGGAAGAACAAATGCAAACGATAAGACAAAGGATTAAATAAGCGCAAGATCAGCAGGAGAGTTAGGTCGTTGCGAATCACGTTGACCATATTTATGAAGTTGGCGATCGAGTCTTCTCACGGGGGAAACCACACAAGATTTCGATCAAATTTGGAAAGGGTGTTAAACTCTCTCCTAGATTTTTGGGACCTTTCGAAGTTGTGGAAAAGAAAGGGCCTGTGATCTATCGACTATCCTTGCTTGATTCTTGAGGCGTATGCACAATGTTTTTCATGTATCTATTTTGAGACATTATGTTAGTGATCCTACACATGTGATTGACATGAGTTCCTTGCAGGTGTCGGATGAGGGCGCACTCATGGCGGAGCCAATCCGCATTCTGGACCATCGCATTCGACATCTATGACATCAAACAGTCGATCAGGTCAAGGTCCAGTGGGACCATTATAGTCCACACTTGACTACCTGGGAGGACACATACGATATGCGCCAACAGTTTCCATTTTTGTTTGATAGTTAGACATTTTAGATCTTGTCAATTACTTTATTTATTGCACTTATACTATGAAACTTCGGGATGAAGTTTAAACCGAGAGGGGGTGTATGTAACATCCCGCTCTTGCACGCACATGATTTGACTTATTCTCTTAGGGAACTTGGGTGTAAGTGATCCATTTCAGTATATGGTTGTTTGTTTCGCTTGTGGATTCTGATGAAGATGTTGTGAATTATGATGTTATGTATTTGATATCTATGTATAGACATGTGTTATTGACAGATTTTTCTTGAGTGTGCAGGACACTTGACAGATTGAGGATGTCGATGGCATCAATGGACCTCCTTGGACTCTGTATCAAGTCAAGGAGTGGATTGTATATGGTTTGGGTATTTCTATTTATGCACATGTGACATATGATTAGGTATATTATGATGTTGTTTATGGATCATTGACAGTGTTTCGTTAAAAGATGCAGGCTGACAATTTCTTGCTAATCAGACTCACATAAGGAGTAAGGGGGGCATGCACAACAACCAGATATTGAGGGAGAGGTGTGGAAACATCCCTGCCACAGCCTACTAGCATTGTCATCGTGGCTCGAATTGTAGATTAATGATTACCTAGTTTGAGAGATCCACGATGTCGTGAGGGCAGATTTAGATAGTCACTCACGAAAATTCTAATGGGCGTGTAAAAATGCAGGGTCCTTATTCCTTAGAGGCCCTTAGTCTCTCACAAGGTCATCTGATGGAGTATTAACTCCAAGGGTTGGACAACTACCAAAATTAGTCAAATGCGAGTGGCACCCTTTGAGCACGTAGTGCGTCTTGAAGGGCACATCACATAAATAAAACTTGAACACAGGTGAGTGGCACCCTTGACACACGTAGTGTGCCTTGAAGGACACTTCGCATCAATAAAACTTGAATAAAGGAGAGTGGCACCCTTGGAGCACGAAATGTATCTTAAAGGGCATGTCGTGATTTTAATAAAGATGAGTCAATAAACCTAGGTGCCTAGAAAACAATAATTGTTTTGACATGGTTAGCCTTAAAATAAATATTAAATGAGTAATTTTTATTAGTTATAAAATCCCCTTAAAAATTCTAAGCCTAGGTCTAAATAGGGTAAGAAGACTAAAAACTAAATAATAAATTAATAAAAGGGAGATGAAGAAAATCAAGTTAAGAATTAAAAGAGAAATATTTTATCTAAAGATTTAATTATTGATTATGTGCAATACATGCTAAATTGGAACTAAGACAAGAATGGAAATGAATGTAAAAAAAGGAATGGGCAAACATAGAAAGGAATCTAGTTTAGTCTAACTAAAGAACTTTCCTAAATGAAACACGACTGAGTTTTAGAAAGACGTCAGTCATTAAAAATGAAATAGAGGGAATAAAGGGACAACAAGGAGTGTTTTTAGGATGGGTGAGGGAAATTGATATTTAATTAAATTAAATAAGTGATTTTCTGGTGCAACTAAGGGATCGGGTGACAAGTGTACGAGGGAGAGTATTCCTAATTAATTTTTAATAAAACGAATAAAACGTAAAAATGGAAAGCGCTCACTAAGAAAAACTCTATAAAATTTATGGCTAAGAAGAGGAATGGATCCGGACTGGTATGTGTAAAGTTATGTTGTCGGAATTTCTTTGACCTATTTTACTTGTTAGAGTTGGTATACCCAGCTCGAGAGAGAGGGTGGTAGCTCGACCTTGTGAGGCGAGCTGGGAGCTAGAGTTTCTAGTTGTGGTTGTGTGTGGCCCCTTTACAACTCAGGGAGCTAAGGGGGAATAAGAGTACCCCTAGCATTGGTTGGGAGGTACCGATGAGGTCTCAGTGATTAGCAAGCGGGAGCCAAGAGGAAACATCATTGTTGAAGGTCATCTCCAACTCAACTTTGTCGAAGTGGTATTTTTATTTGTGATTTTAATTATAATGATATTGGATTATATGTATAGTATTGTTGTCATAATTGTAATATATAGAAGAACCTTGATATTGAAATTCTTAAATTATTGACGATTGTGTATTGTGGAACGAAAAACTTTTAGCATTCTACCCTTTCAAATTTTAATGATTATGGAGTATGTTTCTTCGTCTTCTTGCCATCCCTGGGGTTTAATTTATGAGATTTATCTACTAATTTTATTGTAACCAAGTAGCCTTCTTCTCCTACTAATTTTATTGTAACCAAGTAGCCTTCTTCTCCTACCATCGTTTATATCTGTTGAGATTTATCTTAACCTTCCAAAGACATTTCACTATGTAAAACCCTGATCTGGTGGTCGGATTTCATGCTAGATAAGCTAGTATTGAATGGATCCTCTTCTGCGTGGAATCTGAACCTTAATCAATGTATCAGTCCCTTGCCTTGACTGTGTAATACTCGTCACTTGGATCGGATGGAGTAAGGATTTTTGGAACACCTACCCCTCTTGTTAAATATAATGTAACCTCAACAGGGTGACTGTACACTGCCAGTTGTCCTGGCCAGCTGTACTTTCTTTTCTTGATTTTCTTGAGCCTATTTAGCTCAGTTATTTTCCTTTTGCATACAACATATTCATTAACTCTTCTCATTGTATTTTCTCCTTACATTCTCAATATACTGAATATTTTTTTCTACTCTGTTCTTTTCTCTCTACATTTCTTGCTTCACAATTTATCATGGTATTAGAGCTTCAGCAGTAAGCCTCTTCACACAGAATGGAGAGCAACACGATCCTCACAGCGCAGAGCTTACACGGATCACAAGAGCACGCGACACAGACTTTTCACAAGGCTTGGAGAGTTGTCCGTAATACTCTCAAAAGATCCTCATAGGAAGCTCACGCGAGGAAGCAGAGTGCTATATGCTCAAAAAATCGAGCAAGCAGAGACTGCAGAAGAAGAAACTCTAAAGAATCATGAACAATTTCATATTCGTCAAAGATTCACGAAGAAGAGTTGCAGGAGGTAGGAACATTTGAAGAATTCAAAGAAATTCGTTCAAATTTGTGAAAGATTGCTGCAGGAGGCAGAATCGTTTAAAGAATTTTGGGAAATATCTCTCCTCCGTCAAAGATTGCAGCAGAGAACAGTAAGCTTCAAAGAACTCGTGAAATTCTTTCAAATCTTTGAAAGATTCATGAATTTTTCTTCCGCAGGAGAAAATTCTTGCAAAGGCAGCAAAGAACACGTCAAAGGAGCCAAGAATGAGAAATCACAGCTGTAAGATCTGTCCTGTGAAGAGATCGGAGGCGAAAATCTAGTTCATAAGTGACAAGGAGAGCGCAGAAAAGGCGAAATAATTTTAGCCGTTAGATTTCGTGCAGAGGACCGACAATCGTCGGATTCGTGAGAAAGTGCACGAGGATTAGTCCTCTGGAGTGCACAGGAGAAATTTCGACTTGCGAAGTAACGAAATCGTTAGGACCATCCATCAAGGAGGACACATGGCGAGATCTCGGCATTTCGCTGACTCGCATGGTGTAAAGGTCAGAAGACTGCCATGAGAATTCACGAATCGCGAAATCCCGAGTCATTCTGGACCGTTGGATCAAGAAATATCATGAGTCATCGATCTGACTCTATCGCAAAATCAGCAATCGGGAGTTGGACGAGAAAAGGAGATTGCACTCGAAACCCTGATACGCAAAATCTCGAAATCATGAAATTACTCAAAAGAAAATTTTGAGAAAGAATCTGGACCGTCCATCTCAAAGGACAGGTGGTAGAAGATCCAAGCGCCATCTCATTTTGGCATTTCAGAGTTCATGGTTTGGAGAACGTCGTGACAAGAGTTCAAAACTTGTGAAATAATGAGTTGCGAAATCCCGAGAGGATCTAGACCGTCAGATCATAGGAGGATCTAGATCGTTGATTGTCCAAGGCGAAATTTTTGCACTTCGCACACCAGGAGTCTGAAGGACCCAAGATCGTCACAGCAAAACCGTCAAAGTCCCAAAACGCGAAATCCCGAAAAGGCGTTAGCGCCAGGATATTTCAGATTTCAG
>JASDQU010371667.1:78349-97941 GCA_032191745.1 Picea mariana
TGTGTGACCAGCGCATCCTTCGTGGTGTTTATAAATGGGGAGACCTTGGCTTTCTTCAACAACGAACGTGGTCTGCGTCAAGGTTGTCCACTCTCGTCTTTAGTATTTATACTTATTATGGAGAGTCTTAGCATTTTATTGAAACAAGGTCAAGAGTTGGGAAATTTGACAGGCATAAAGGTTTCTAGAGTTGTAAAAATTTTACACCTTATTTTTGTCGATGACGTGCTCATCATGACAAAGGCCTCTACTGGAGAATGGCTATTGGTAAAACAAATTCTGGAACAATTCTGTAGTGCCTCGGGATTAAAAATCAATCATAGTAAATCTACTTTCCATCGTGCGGGGCTTGAAGATGTTGACTTGGCAATTTATAAGGACTTATTTACTTTCAATTTCATGGAATTGACATCATGCTTTAAGTACCTGGGATATTTCATTAAAGTGGAGAAATTTTTTTTTTGAAGACTGGAGATGGCTACTTATAAAGTTCAAAAAACGGATAAAGCATTAGTGTAACCATTGGTTAAATTTGGGTGGCCATTTCATTTTAGCGAAGGCAGTATTGGAATCCTAGTCAGTTTTTGGATGGCACTTACGGCGGCTCCTGTTGCGATTCTTTCAAGGATCTGCAAGATGATATATGACTTTCTCTGGACGGGGGGTCGTAAATAACATGGTATACACCTTTGTAGCTGGGTTCAAATTTCTAAACCGAAAATATTGGGAGGTTGGGGCCTCAAGAATATTTTCTTATTTAATTGGGCGCTAGAAGCAAACTCATTGTGGAGAGTCTTGATGGAGGATGGGATCTGGCATCGGGTGATCAAAGATAAATATATCCCTTACACTTATGTGGCTACTTGGCTTAGATCATCTCTGGTCACACAACCTTTGGCCTCTCACTTCTGGAAAAACTTGATGAAATATTTTCCCCTCATTACTCGCTGGCTAAGTTGGAAGCCTAGAAATGGTTGTTCAATCCTCATCGGACTGGAAAAAATTCTAGGCATTGGAAATGCTTCTATACTGTCACAGGAGATTTTATTGGTGTTAAAAAATCAAAATATTCATTATTTGTATCAAGCGAAGGCTCAATCATCATGGGGGTATGTCATCGATCAATGGAGGTCCAGTGAGGATTTGGGTTTCACTGGAAACTTAGCTTTGGAATGGAAAATTTATACAAGGGCACTTATCAGTTCAGGTGTTCAATTGTGCCCGGGTGAAGATATATTATTGTGGACAAGTGGAGATCAGTCGGGACTCCTATCATCAAAAAATATATACAATTCTTTAGCACAAAAATTCTGGCCACAACATACCTCTTATTGGCATAGATAGTTATGAACCTAGGGCCTAGCTTACAAAATAAAATTGTTCTTTTGGTTAGCTCTGGAACGTAAAATTCTTACTTGGGACTCTTTACAAAAAAGAGGTTGGGCTGGACCAAATATCTGTTCACTATGTTTCAGGGATGAGGATTCCATTTCACATATGTTCTTAGCTTGTCCTTTCACTTTAAATATGTGGAAAAACTTACATTATACATATAATATTTCTACAATCTGGGGAGGCTCTTCCTTAAATGATTGCTTAGAAAACTGGTTAAAAGAGGAAAAAGTTTTTAAATGTTTACCAATAATTGTTTGTTGGTATTTGTGGTTGGAAAGAAACAGATGTATTTTTTATAGTTGTTCTCCCTCAACATAGAGGGTTAGTATTCAAATATGTGGGATGATGAATCCTACTAGCGGTCAAGTCTTGAAAAGGACTCATAACAGGATTAAGAAGACTCCAGACTTTATTATGGAATCTGTTTATTGGTTCGATGGAGCATCGTAGAACAATGGGTTACTAAGTGGTGTTGGGGGCTTACTAAAGACTATAGGTAATACTACCTATAGATGGACATTAAATTGTGGGCAGGGCACAAACACTAGGGAAGAACTCCTGGGTTTGTGGGAATCATTAATCTTAGCACATCAGTTAAATATTGCACATTTACATGTCCTGGGGGATTCTAAGATTGTTATAGACTGGATAAACCACAACTGTATCTTACAAGTTACCAATCTTATGGGTTGGATGACCAAGATTAGATAACTCACTCCTCTTTTCAATAATATCAAGTTTGATCATATATATAGGGAAGAGAATATGGAGGCGGATGATCTATCAAAGTTGGTTCTTCAAGTACCAGAAGGAAAGACACATTACAACAAATGACAGGATGGCCACGAGCCCCCCCCACTTTCTTTATGTTTCTATCCATGAATGTCACTCTTGGTGGATTGTTTCTATCTACTTGAAACTTCAGTCTTGATACTATTTGTGGATTTTTTTTTTGATACTATATCCATATCGGATATCTTTGTAATAATTTTTGGATAGTGTTTGTTGAGGAGGGTTGTAGCCTTAGTCTTTAATCCTCAATGTATCTTATTTTGGGGAGGGTTGTATTGCTTTTGGTGGTTTTCTTTTACCACCTTTTGGACTTGGTGTTATTGTGCTGCCCACAATTACTTTTTTTTTTTAGGGGGGTTATCTATGTAAGACATGCTTGTATTGTGAGAACATCATATATTAATATATGGAGAAATTTTCTATTGGAAAAAGTCCATAAATTGAAATATTTCCTACATGCATGAAGATAAATGATAAATATTAATATTATTAGAGGTATAGTTAAAGTTTGATCTTTTGTTTTTGGTTTGTCGTATATAAAGGAGCTTTCATTTTCATTATATATGATAATGTTATGGGGGCGGGTCAAAGCAATGTGTATTATATAGTTAAATTCCATGTTGTGTGGTATCAAGTTGCATTTTCTATATAAAAATGGATGGTGGTTGTGATTTATATAAAGAGAGGTAGTGTTAAAATTGTATGTTTAGTTTGAATTTTTTATTTTTTTCCAATGTCTTTTAAGTGTGGTGGTCAACTTTAAAAAAATTTAAAATTATTTAAGTGTAGTATTTTTTTATAAAAGTATTATATGATTTACTAAACTTTTTATATATATAATTATATTTTTAAATGTTTAATATTTTTTTTATAATTTTTATTTGCAAAATACTTTGTGAGTTGGAAGGAGGAGAATTTGAAACTTCAAATATTAAGATTACAAGTAATAGGTGTAAAAGGGATTGTTTAAATTTAAAAGATGTATTTTATTGCTTTATTGAAATGTGAAGAATGTCATATGCTAAAAACTCGACCAAGCAAATTGTTGAAGAAGAATTTCTCAAGTGCAGAGTCAACTTGCAATTTTACAAGGCTTAAATAATGTAAAGTAAATTTAATACACTAAGAAGAATTTGACTAAACTAAAGTATATTTTAAGTTTTTTGTTTATTATTAAGTTAATCTTGTTTATAAACTCCTCTAATTAAATAATATTTTGTATTCATAAATTTCTAACATAAATTAAAGGAAGTTAGAAGTGAATGTTAAATTTAACATTGGAAATAGGATAAAGAATGTCTTTTTATTTTATTTTTATGTTTTTAGATAAATAATGTAGATCAAAATTTAATAAATATTTAGTGCTTATTTTACAAAATCAAAGTTTGAAAGCATATTTTCTCTATATTCGCCGCATGTTTGAATTAACCCAAAACCTCCAAAAATTATAACATGCATTGAAAATATATTCTCTTAATTTTTTTTGTTTTATTAAATTCCAAAATTTCAAAACTATTTTAAATCATCTACATAATAATCTTAAAATGCATTAAAATCAAATATACATAATAATCTTCAAATGCATTAAAATTATATGTATGTGTTTTATTAGATTCCAAAGAAAATATGATTTTCAACATTATTTTAAATATTCCATATATTATTAGATTTCAAAGAAAATATAATTTTCAATATTATTTTAAATATTTCATTATTTTTTTTTCACGCGAAAAAAAACATTATTTTTTATTAGAATCAAATGAAACTTTCTGATTACAATTGATTGTCTTTCACCACAAAGAAAAGTTCTATCAACAATGACAGATTTTATCTATGTGTCTTATACATATTGTAGTATGTAGTTTTTTCTATATATCCTCTTTAAATATTCCATATATTATTAGATTCCAAAAAAAAATATAATTTTCAAAATTATTTTAAATATTTCATATAATTCATATCAAATGATGTGTTTACATGATTTATGATTTATAACTCTTTCTTTTCACGGATAAAAAAGTAAATAATTTTATTATTGAGATAAAACAAAATTACATTTTTAAATGCAAGGCATTATGTCGATTGTGAGTCATGCATAGTTTATTTAAAAAGTTAAAAAGAAGTTTAATATAGGAACATTATATATTCTTCTTATATTAAATAGCAATAACAAAACAAAATTATTCCTTTTTGCATATAATTTTAAGTAGGAGTCAAGAGATCATCATCTGAAAAATAGAGCCATACGCCTCTAAGTGTATAGTGTGAGCAACCTAGGCCTAAAACTCATCCTGAAAGTGATTAGACTAGCTAAAGTCAGGAGTCATGAAAAAATTTAGTGGAATCATCTTTGGATTTTTTCATGGATTTTCCATATGCCTTGCCTCGGTTCATTTCCAGTCCAATTTTGGAGAAGTGATATGTTTCTTTGTCCATTTCCCTAAAAATATGATTGAAGGTGAGGTGAGAGAAACCTTGTTGGTTGTTTTTTAATATTTTGAAAAAGAAGCAAGAGTGCATAGTTTTGAAGTGAGTAATCCTCATTCATCCAATTTATGAGTAACTGAGAGTCTCCATATATGTGTAGCTGAGAAATTCTATTTTTATTAGCTAGTTGAATGATAAGCTTTAGGACCATGAGCTCGCTATAATTATTGGTGGTCTCTGCTAATCTTGCTCAGAAATATATGGTATGGTTGTTTGTGAGATGGGAGACTCCCCTACCCTCCCTTCTAAGTGTTCCCTTGTGCTACCCCATTGAAAAAAACCAAAGGAAAATATGTTATGATAGGAGAATCATGAGATGTTCATGATGGAGAGCTTGTTTTTTAGTGATTTAAGAAAATATTGATTTATAGTATACTAACATAGATTGAAGTTTAAATTTCTTAATATTTAAAATATTTATTAAAATTAAATAAATTTATATAGTTAATAATTGATTTTATTTTTTAAATATTACATAAAATGTGATATATCATGTTTATACTAAATTATAATATATATTTTATTTTTTATTATAATAAATAAATATTTTAATTATTTAAAAAAATATTTTTAACTTTAAATTTAACTTAAATTTCATTAAATCAAACAAAATAACATAAGAAAAGGAAAAATAATTTTCAAAATTATTGAAATAATTCTAAAATGCTCACCCTACAAGCATCCACATCACACAATTTACAAAATTAAAACAAAGTCCATTCGCTTATGTTAAGTTATGAGATGGGAGTGGAATCGGGATTGTGGTTAGGGAAACCCTAGCCGCAGTCCCGAATTTCTTATCTTCTTTCTAGCCTACAGTTATGTGCCCAATGATCGCGGCGGCCTTTCCAACGACCTTCTCCCATGCTCACGTATATGTCTGCGGATCCGGATCCAGTTTTTTATATGCTATGGCAAGTTTGTGCGTTTTTTCTTTGGGCTTCAATGGATTCCTGGCAGCTCGGCTTGGGTGCCTGAGGTTTGTGTGGTGTGGGGAGTTTGGGACGGGCTATGTGCCTTCAGCTTCATGTCCTTCTCTCTTTTTTTTTGTTATTTATTTCTTTGATATAGCCAGGGTCTGTGGCCTTTTCCAGTTTTTTTTGGAGTCGTCTCTCTATGGGGCTGCTCCCCATCCCTTGCAGGTCTTCTTTCAAATTTTCCTTCTTGTTTCAGGATCATTGTCAAGGTTTGATGTATATCCTTGATGTTTGGCACTAGTTTCAAATATTTTTTTACGAGTTCTGATATTGCATCCAGTGGGTCAGACAATTTTTGTTTCTCTTCCCTTTGAGGGGTATGTATGTCGCTCAGACCTGATCCATTCCATTTCTGGTATTTCTTGGTTGGTTTTCTCACTCTCGGCAGGGTTTTCTCAGGGGTTAGTTCCCGGCAGTTTGTTGTCCTCTTCTTTGATTTTTTGGTATGTTCAGGGTTTGATGTATACACATATCGGTGCTTTTGGTATGTGGTTTCTATACCACTCAGACCTGGTCCATCCAGTTTTATGGTATGTTCAAGGTTTGATACACAGATCGGTGCTTTGGTGTGTGGTTGCTATACCACTCTGATCTGGTCCGTCCAGTTTCCAAAGTTTCTTTTTTGGTTTCTCTCCTGGTGGGGGCCTCAACCCTTGGTTGTTCTCATTTTCATTCATAGATTACTGTATATGTCCTTTTGATCTCTGATGCCTTCAAGCTGCAATCCTTCTTAGAGTTTTTTAGCCTTGTTTTTCTTGAATCATTTTATCCAAGGTTGAGAATCCAAGGTTGAGAGACATAAAATTACGTTTTTTTCATGGAAAACAAATGTTACATTATGAGATTATTAATGATTAATATGAAAATATAAGTGATTCATATTTATAAGGTATAATATATAATATATATGTTTATAAACTTAATGCAAAAAAGTTAAGGTTAATTTTTATATATATATTTTAATTAATGTCAATATCAAATCCGAGTCAGAGATGCAATTAGTACTCATTGATTTGTACGGAGTACCATTCATGAATGGAAAAAGGTGCTCAAAAATAAATTCTCTTTGGAAAAAATATATGAATGATAAGTTGTTAATTTATTAATGCAGTAGTCTAAAAGTTTTACCTTTTGGGGGTTTTCTAGCCATTTTTTCTATTTGATTTTGTCCGAAATCTGGTGATGAAAAGTTGGATTTACAGATTTTAGTGGCTAAGTTTGTATAATCTGAGTGACCTTTTGGTTTTTCAGCACGCTAAATCTATTTATGCATTCAAAAAGACAATTTAAACAACAGAAAATAGAGATTTTGTCCAAATTTACATCGTCAGATTCTGACCAATTCCTACAAGAAAAACCCAAAAAGTAAAACGTTTAACCAACACATTTATTAATTAAATTTAATTTTTTTATATATTTTTATTATTTTATCTTGATTTTATAACTTCACTAAACACCTTTACGATTATTATCACAGATTTAATTTTTTCATTTTTTTGTTTTCATATATATATATATATATATATATATATATATATATATATATATATAAATTTTGGTCAAACCAACTACTCGATTCAACACCTTTATAATCATTATTACTCATGCTTATGCTTACCTTCCCTTCTCCAATGGATTCCCATGGATTGGTCCGTTTCCTAATATAAAGAATTTGATTCTTACCTCTTTTAAAAAAAAATCCAAAGAATATAATAATGAGAATAATAAAAGTATATAAAAATAATATTATATTATTATATTTTACTTAAGTGATTAAAAAAAAAAAAAATGAAAAACATTTCAAATTATTTATATTTTCTTATACATATAATTTAAAAGATGTTATAAAAGTATTACCTAGTAGATAATGACTTTAAATCAATCCTGATATTGTGAGGGTGAAATTAAATATCACTCGGCATAGCATGAAGTTGCAAGAAATTTACCCGTTGTGAGTACAAATCTATCTTTCTGCTCATATGGTAGCGCCTCATTAGTATGTCATTGCATTATAGATTGCACAACCGAGTTTCATGTTGATTTGAGAATTGTTGCCTTATGACGCTCATGCAAATACCACCACATGGTAGGGTGGATGCACAAATGAGCGAGATGGATTTTGCATAACTTTATGTGATCCATAAACGAGGGGCTTATAGCCCACACGCCTCACTAGTACAAATCCTCATGCAAATGCAAAAATTATTTTTCAACTCGACAAGTACTACAATTACTCACCAACAAGAATGAATGAATGGCTCTACTCTATTTATTTTAAGGTATCAAACCCAATTCAATTACAAATCTTTTAAGATAGTCGAATACACTCTATATTTGTAGCTTCAAACCCAACATTTTAATTTGTAATTGGAAACCCATTCAACAAAGGTTGAGGGCAATATACCTTTGTAATTTCTCCTATGTGAATGTGTTTATATAATGTAGTCAATTGTAAATATGTCTAATCATTAAAATTGATTCAAGTAGTGTATATACATCCCAATTGTTTGCATGAAAATTGATGTAGATAAAAACTAAATCCAATGATTCCATCAATCGATCAAGAGGTTGTAGAGAGTCAATGGTATAAGGGGAATCGTGGCAGTATTACTTTTCTAAATTGGGGCAAAATTGATGATATTGACATTGTGTATAGGCTTTGAATGTAGAGGATGTCTTCACCAACGCTACTCTTAAAGGAAATTTGAGCTAGATATGATTTACACGTTAAGAAATCTCCAACAAACGGATCATTTGCATTATTAGTTGAGGTTACTAAACATTTGTTGTATCAACAAATAATCATTGAAACTTATCTTTGTAACTAATTACAGTAGCGATCAAAGAATTGAGATATGGGGCTATGGATGCCAACATGATTCCATTAAAGTGGTAACTCATATGTGGAGATCAACCAATGATCTAATTAATGGTGATTCATTGCCACAATGCAAAAAGTGATGTATGATGTAATTTTAAACAACAAGAAATCACATCAAATTGAAACACTCACATAATGAAGAATCGATCACACAGTAGTTAATTGACCATAGAGAAATTAAATGCACCATAGACACAAATCTTTTACCTTGGTAATCCTCATGGTAAAACGAACATTCAATAGAGATTTTATCAAGTTGAGATTTTTTTATAAAAGGTGAGTCGTGTTCTCAATTAGAGTTTAAAAGCATTTTTACTCATAGGCAACATTGCCAAAAGGCTTTGTCTTAGAGACAACCTTCGATCTTTGAATATGCTTCTTCTTCTTAGTCCTTCATATTATGTTATTTCCCTTCTTCCTCATATACTCTCAAGCCCTCTTGTTCTCCTCTTCCTTGAATGCCCTTCATCTTCATAGCCTTCATATTTAATGGGTTTCCTTGGAAGGTCAACCATCACAATGGTTTGTTTCACCTTCCAAGTCAAAAGAACTTTGGACTATTCACTCAACTTTGAAAAAACAATTAAATGTTTATTACAAAGTTTACAAACATAATTAATAGGGATCCAACTTAGATCATCATGATATGCCTTACAATCACTATCTTCACCTATTTTGAAAATGCATATCATGAGAAGGGTAATATGGACTACCTAAGATGACACGAGTTTTTTTTTTTCTAATTGTATAAATAACATATATGGAACTATGAACTTCAAGTAGCTCAAATATTTAGTTTAATATGAAGGCGGAAGAAATTAGAAGCTGACACCTCTCTCATGCAAAAAAAAATGACTTCACCAATTGTCATGTTGTGATCTTGTAATGTTCCTGACTTGGATAGTCTAGGAAATGTTGCTAATGTGTGTGTAGGATCAATGGTTTACAACATATAAATTATCATACAAATAACAAATGCGACAAAGACTGCAAAGTTTATATTATGATATCTCTGCGGAGTACAAATGTCGAATGTCGCTGAATTAAATGAATCACTCGGCTAGATCAAATGACAAAGGATCTTAGCCGAAATACAATAAGAAAACTAAAATATAATACCCGATAATAGATAAGTATTGTGGGGTCAATGGATGAGCTGGAACTATGGCAACTCTCACGGTAACTACTGAAAGTCTAGAAAGTTTGCCCTGGTGGCTAAACTTATCGGAATGGCCTAGAAATTGTCCCAAATGGTGTGCCCTTCTCTAGCTCTCAGTCCTGATGGTTGACCGACCCCTCTGATGGTGTGTCTGGACCCCCCATGGATCCCCCTGCGGGAATGTGCCCCTCTCTCACTGGAAAAATATGCCCTAGGGATTCCATTGTTGAAATCGGCTGAGATGTATCTCAAAATGATCGCCTTGGACTACTGGGAAATGGGTCGGAAGGGTTTTCTTGGATCTGATCTGATGATTGCTCGGGAACCTCGAATGTGTCCGCCAAAAGTGTCACACTCCCAACTCTGGAAAATGCGCCCCGAATGATTTCTCCATCGGAATTTGATGAGAAACCAGGTGAAAGATGTGCCTTTCCTTCCTCTCAACTGGGTCGAAGGGGAATCTCTGAACTCTCCCTGGATGGGACAAGTCAATCCACTGAACCTCCTCAGGAGTTGCGCCCTCACCCTAGATAAGTTCTCCCTTGCTTATGGACCCTGTGTAACTGCTACTGAAGAATGATGGAAGACCTATGTGATCTTCTCGGTGACTAGGGTGTGTCTCTCAACATCGAAATCAACCAACTGGTGTCTTCCTCCTGGAATCCACTAAACTATCTCTCTTGAGATGTGCCTCTCTCCTCAATGAATGGTCATAATCTACATAATAATGAATTAGGTCATTGACCCTTATCTTATAGATTTTCTAAACCCTAATTTACTATTGAAACCCTAATTCATTGTTGACTTCCAAATTTAGCTCGTATGTTCTATTTTTATCTCATAAAGGCTTAAAACCGCTGTTAACCACTTTTCACTCAATGTCACTTTCTGAACATAACACCTTTGACTGGAGTGACCTCTAGTGACCCTGTTTACCCCTTTTCTGGCCCTGGACATAGACTAACAGGGTGGTTTAGACCATTAAGCCTCCTCTTTGGAGCTCCTATTTGGAAAGAGACATTATAGTCCTCCCTTCCCGAAATTGCTTGTCCTCAAGCAATAACAATCCAGGTTGTTGCAACACCTGCTCGCTCTCCCAAGTAGCGTCCTCTGTTGGAATCCCTCTCCATATGATCAAACACTCTCAGATGACCTTGCTCCTCAGTTTTCGCTCCCGAAACTCCAAAACCTCCTCTGGAACCAACTCCAATTGTCCCTCCTCATCCAATGGGGGAAGCTCCTCTGATGTGATAATGAATTATCCCACTTCCCTTTTGAGGCAAGATACATGGAACACGTTATGAATCTTTCTCCCCTATGGAAGCTCTAGCTCATAAGAAACCTCACCTACTCGAAGCATGATCATGTAAGGCCCATAAAATTTGGGCTTAAGCTTCTCAGCCCCACTCTTCTTCAGAGATGATTCTCTGTAAGGTTGGAGTCTCATGAAAACCAAATCCCCAACCTCAAAGTTGCGCTCTATCCTGTGCATGTCCACACTCATCTTCTGTTGGTTCTGTGTCATCTGCAGGTTCTCTTTCAACAACTTGAGAAGCTCCTGACTCTCTATGATCCAATCCTTGGCCTTGGGAGCTCTTCTCTCCTCGAAAACCAAGTCTACCAAAGTGGGAGCATCATATCCATACAATGCTTGGAAGGGTGTCATACCAATGGATATGTCAAAAGTGGTGTTGTAACAATTCTCTCCTAAATGTAGCCACTTTATCCATGTTCTTTGTTGTCCACCTACATAGTTCCTCAAATATCCTTCAACCCACTTGTTGACAATATCGGTCTTCCCATCTTTCTGAGGGTGATAGTTGGTGTTGGGTGTCAACTCTGTCCCCACCAACCGAAACAACTCTCTCCAGAATGTCCCTATGAATCGACTGTCCCTGTCACTAACGATGTTCCTCGGCAACCCATGAAGTCTGAAGACCTCCCTGAAGAATATCTTGGCTACCTGAACTACGTTGTACTCTGTCGATATGGCATAGAAGTGAGAAAACTTGGTCAATCTATCAACCACTACATAGATACGGTCCTTACCCTAGACCTTGGGAAGGATTGTGATGAATTCCATCGATATACTCTCCCATTTCTGCTCTGGAATGGGGAGTGGTTGAAGTAGCCCCGCTGGAAGAGCATGCTCTGACTTGTTCTGCCAACAAGTCACACACTCATTGATGTGTCTCATAACATCCTGTTTGAGGCCCTTCCATGAGAACCTCTCCCTAATCTGTCTGTAGGTTTTGAAAAAACCCCTGATGGCCTGCTAGTGGTGAATCATGAATTGTTGTGAGGATCTTCTTCTTGAGCCCCGAATCTAGCACCAAGTAGACTCTGTCCTTGTATAATATGACATCGTCGATGACTCTATACTTCTCATCCTATATCTTCCCATCCATAACCTCACAAGCGAACTTGTTCTTGGAATATTCCACTAACAAGTGGGATTTCCAATCTGCTGAAATCTCCATCAAAGAACATCCCACAGGTCTCCTCGATAGTGCATCGACCAAAATGTTCTTCTTCCCCTTGACATACTCCATGTCAAAGTTGAATGTCTATACCTTTGTCACCCATTTTTGTTGGCGCTCACTGAGGTTCTTCTGCTCAAGGAAATACTTCAAGCTGTTGTGATCTGTCTTGACCATGAATTTGTTGCCCCACCAAATATTGCCTGAATTTGGTCAAGGCATGCATGATTTCCAACATTTCCTTGTCATAAATGGAGTACAACCTCTTGGGCTGACTGAGCTTTCTGCTCTTGAATACAATGGGGTTTCCTCCCTGCATCAAAACTGCCCCGATACCCTCGTCGGATGCGTCACACTCTAGTACAAATGGCAAGGTGAAGTCTGGTAATCCCAACATTGGAAAAGTTCCCATGACTTGTTTCATGTGATCAAAGGCTTTCAATGACTCCTTGGTCTAGATGAAATCCCCATGCTTGTTAAGATCCATCATCGGTGCTCCAAGCTGAGAAAAACCTTAGCAAGGTAAAGTTTGGTAATGCCAACACTGGACAAGTGCCCATGACTTCCTTCATGTGATCAAAGGCTTTATGTGACTCCTCAATCCAGATGAAATCCCCATCCTTTTTAACATCCGTCATCAGTGCTCCAAGCTGAGAAAAACCCCCTACAAACCGCCTGTAATAGTTTCACAACCCAAAGAAACTCCTCAACTCTATCACGTTCCTGGGTGTTGGCTAATCCAGAATGGCCATGATCTTCTCCTGGTGCACCTATACCCCCTGTGCACTGATGATGTGGCCCAAGTAAAGCAGCTATGTCATACCAAACTCACACTTGGACTCTTTGGAATATAATGACTGTGTCTCCATGATGCTCAATACCTCATCCAGGTGCCTCATTTGCTCCTACCATGTCTTATGTAGACCAAGATGTCGTCAAAGAAAACCAAGATTGATTTCCTCAACTGATCTTTGAATATGTGGTTCATGCAAGACTAGAATGTGGCGGGTGCATTGGTTAGCCCAAATGGCATAACCAGGAACTCGAAATGTTCAAAGTGACATCAAAATGTCATCTTCTCTATGTCATGCACTCAGATGTTGATCTAATGATACCTAGAGCATAGATCAATCTTTGAGAAGAAAAATGCCCCATGCAATTCATCCATCAATTGGTCAATGTGCGGGATAGGATATCGATTCTTGATGGTTTTCTTGTTCAAGGACCGGTAATCAATGCACATCCTCATGGTTCCATCCTTCTTCAGAACTAAGACAACTGAAGAGGCGAATGGGTTGTTGCTCGGTCTGATGTGTCCCATCGCTAGCAAATCCTTGATTTCTTTCTCTATCTCATCCTTGAACCTCCTAGGATAAGGATAGGGGGGTGTGATCATAGGTTTGCCCCCCTCCTCCAACTCAATTGTGTTCTCAAACCCCCTGTCAGGTGGTCTCCCTGGTGGAATCGACCCAAAAACATGTTGATGTCATCCCAACAAATTTTTGATCTCTGTATGATGCTATTGTCGACCCTCAAAATCCTTCCACGTAGTGATCAAGCACTCTGCGGCATATGCTACCTCCCCATGCCTGAATATCCTCTCCATCCTCTTGACTGAAATTGTCATGGGTGCTCCTATCGACATACCTCTCAGAACAACCTTCTTCCTATCATGGTCTTTGAACCCCATCTCCAAGGTTTTGTAATGGGTGGTGATTTTTCCCAAGGTGATCATCCACTAGACTCCCAACACCATATCTGTGTCATATAGGTCAACCACATAAAATGTGTCTCTCACTATGTAGTTTCCTAAATTTATCTCCAAGTCTGGAACTCTGTCGGGACACTCCACTGTGTGGCCATCTGCTACTACAACATCAAACCCCTTAAACTCCTATGTCTAAAGTGCCTCTCTCGATACCAATGACGCACCAATGAATTTGTGGGTGGCCCTTCCATCTATCAGGGAGATTTCCCATTGCCCCTGAATAGTCCCTCTGATCTAGAGGGTATCATGCCTGGGAACACCAGAAAGGGTCGCTATGACTCCTCCCTTTATTGTTTTGCGTCTGTTAGCCTACTCAGGCGGTTGTGGAACTACCAGAGGGTGAGCTCTTGGTGGTGTCGGTGGTCTACAAGGAGGTTTCTCCTATGCCTATGTTGACTCC
This sequence comes from Picea mariana, assembly GCA_032191745.1. NCBI lineage: Eukaryota > Viridiplantae > Streptophyta > Pinopsida > Pinales > Pinaceae > Picea > Picea mariana. The sequence continues at coordinate 92,689 of JASDQU010371667.1, forward strand.
TCCTCTAAGCTAGTGGATCCAATTCCCTTCTCCTCCTCCTCATTGTCCACACTGTTTGCTACGACCTCAATATAATGAATATCTCCCTTGCCCATGCACCTATGGCCTAGGACCCAAGGGTCTTTGTAGTTGAAGCAAAGCTTCTTCCTCATAAGCTCTTGCCTCATTTCATCATCCAACTTCTCCTTTCCCTTCCATTCTCTCTGGAATGGCTTCCTGTCTCGATCCTTCTGGGGTACGAAGGGTTTGGAAAAGGGTTTAGTCTTTGGCCCTGAGTCTACAAAATCTCGAGTGCATAGGATGGAATCCTACAAGGTGGGTGGCATGTATGCCTTCACCCATCCTCTCAAAGGATCTGTGAGTCCCTCTGTGCATAGCATGAACAACCTGGTCTCTGATATATCTTTCACTGCCATGGATACCCATTGAAACTCCGTGATGAATGCCTTTGTTGTGCCAGTTTGTCTTAACTGGGTTAGATCCCTGAAGTGGATCTCAGGATCCCTCCTGTCAAACTTGTCCATGAGTCTCTCTGTGAACTCCCTATAGGAGGTGATGCAACTGTGACCCAATGTCACCAATTCATGATGCCACCACTCGTGTGCCTCACCCTCCAAGTGTAAGGTGGCTGAATTGATGGCCTCTGTCTCGGTCATCTGGTTGAGCTTGTAGTCTGTGTCTAACTTTTGTACCCAAGCTCTGGCGGTGCATTTGGATGATCCGTCGAAAGAAGGTATGGTGATTTTACCAACTTTCTGGATGAAATCAATGTTATGCCCCTATTGTTGTTGTGGTCCTCCTCTTTGTGGCTCTCTGGGGCAGTTCTTGAGCAGGGATGATTTTAAGGATGGAAATTTATTTTAAAATGTAGAAACCTTGGCAAATCTTACTAATCCTTCATATGTCAACTATAAATGTTTAGCGATATTTTTGTAAAAATATTCAAATTTCTAAGTATTTTTTATAGCTTTTATAAAATTTTGGCGATTTTTAAGGTAAAATAATTTTATCCTATAGAATTTAGGCGAATCATTTTTAAAATAAAGAATGTCATTTTTGGAAAAACCATGTAAAATTAGCCCATGAGCGAAATTTAGCCCCTAAAATCATCCCTGTTCTTGAATCTGAGTCCACAGTACTCGAATAGGTTCATGTCCTAATGGAAGTCATGGCCCAATGTTGCATACTCCCTCATGTACTCTACAATGTTCCCTGCATGAGTGGGTGACCTATGTGTTATCGGTAGTTGTGTTGCTACTGGGGGTGCCCTCTGGAAACTGGGAAACAAAGGTCTGAGAATTCTACTCGAAGAGGTGTATGTGCGAGTAGGAGACTAGGGTCTACTGCCTACCCCCAAGTTTCCTTGTGTTGCATGTGGGGCTTGTGTGCTCAGGGTGCCCACTATAGCCAATCTATCAACCATCTATGTCAAGGAATGGGTCATGGCCCGCTGACTAGCTACCATATCGTTGATAACCTGCATGAAGGTTGCCTCTTGCTCCATGGGGGCCCTACCACTTCCCTTTGGTTTCTCATATAGGTCACCTAGCATCCTCTCTGCCTCGTGCTCAACCTCACACTCTGTCCTTCTCTCTGCTTCCCTATGTGCCTCTTCCTCTTCCTATGAGTTGTGTGGGAAAGGAGGAAATTCAGGCCTAGACCTTCTTTCCTTACGCTTGTTGTAAGTCACATATTCGTCACCTACATGCTCACGACCCTCTGGGTCTTTTGTTGCACTCATCGTCTTTAGTCACAGACTGGAAGGACTAAAGCTTTGATACCACTGTAATGTTCCTAACTTGGCTATTCTAGGAAATGTTGCTAATGTGTGTGTAGGATCAATGGTTTACAACATATAAATGATCATACAAATAACAAATGCGACAAAGACTGCAAAGTTTATATTATGATATCTCTACAGAGTACAAATGTCGAATGTAACTGAATAAAATGTATCACTCGACTAGATCAAATGACAAAGGATCTTAGCCGGAATACAATAAGCAAACTAAAAGATAATACCCGATAATATATCAGTACTGCGGGGTCAATGGATGTGTTGGAACTGTGGCATCTTGCACGATAACTGTTGAAAGTCTAGAAAATTTTCCCTAGTGGCTAAACTTCTCAGAATTGTCTAAAAATTGTCCCAAATGGTGCGCCCTGCTCTAGATCTCAGTATTGATGGCTGACCAGCCCCTCTGCTGGTGTTTCTGGACCCCAGATGGATCCCCCTGGGGGAATGCGCCCCTCTCTCACTAGAAAAATGCACCCCAGTGATTCCACCGTCGGAATCGGCTGAGATGTATCTCAAAATGATCACCTTGGCCTATTAGGAAATGGGTCAGAAGGGTTCCCTTGGATCTGATATGATGATCGCTCGGGAACCCCGAATGTGTCCACCAAAACTGTTGCACTCTCAAGTCTGGAAAATGCGCCCCAAATGTTTCCTCCGTCAGAATCTGACGAAGAACCAGGCGAAAGATGTGCCTTGCCTTCCTCTCAACTGGGTCAAAGGGGAATATCTGAACTCTCCCTAGATGGGACAAGTTGATCCACTGAAACTCCTTAGGAGTTGTGCCCTCACCCTGGATAAGTGTGCCCTTGCTGTTGGACCCTATGTAACTGCTGCTAAAGAATGATGGAAGACCTATGTGATATTCCAAGTGACTAGGGTGTGTCTCTCAACACTGAAATCAGCCAACTGGTGTCTTCCTCCTGGAATCCATTGAACTATCTCTCCTGAGATGTGCCTCTCTCCTTAATGACAAGTCATAATCTGCATAATAATGAATTAGGTCGTTGACCCTTCTCTTATATCTTTTCTAAACCCTAATTCACTACTGAAAGCCTAATTTGTTGTTGACTTCCAAATTTAGATCGTCTGTTCTATTTTTAGCTCATAATGGCTTAAAAGTGCTTTTAACCACTTTTTTCTCAATGTCACTTTCTGAACATAACACCTTTAACTCGAGTGACCTCTAATAACCTTGTTTACCCCTTTTTTGACCCTAGCTATAGTCTAACGAGGCGCCTCCTCTCTGGAACTCCTATTTAAAAGTTCATAGTTTCATATAAATAACATATATGGAACTATGAACTGTAAGTAGCTCAAATATTCATTTAATATGAAAGTAGAAGAAATTAAAAGCTTACACCTCTCTCATGAAAAAAAAAAAAAAGACTTCACCAATTATCATGGTGTTATCTTTCAATTCTTTAAACTTTAACACAAAAATGTGTATAAATAAATGTTATATATGCCTCACGTTACTTCTTTGTATCCAACACCTTAGTAATTTATACCTTTATATTAAATACATTATTTAATAAACTTTAAAAATAAAATTAATTTATATATATAATTATATGTGAGAATAATAATATACATAATTAGCATATTTAAAAACCACTTTGAAGTTACCATGACTAATTTATACCTTTAGATATCTCCACTTTAAAGTATGAATTAAATAAATTATTTAATAAACTTTAAAAATAAAATTAATTTATATATATCTTAGAGAATATTACTATACATACTTAGCATATTAAAAACCACGAACCATGACTACTTGGAAGTGCAAAATATAATTTTAATTAAAACAAATCTTCACTCCATTCAATAAAAACAAACTGATCATTTTTTATCATTTATTCTAAACCCTTAAATTAATCACAAAATGACATTTTGGTATTTAAAATGATAAGTTTGAAAACTTTGAATCTATTGAAAACTTTGAATGATAAGTTTGAAAACTTTGAGGGCAATATACCTTTGTAATTTCTCCTATGTGAATGTGTTTATATAATGTTTAGTCAATTGTAAATATTTCTAATCATTAAAAATTGATTCAAGTAATGTATATATATTCAATTGTTTGTATGAAAAATGATGTAGATAAAAACTAAATCCAATGATTCCATCAATCGATCAAGAGGTTGTAGAGGGTTAATGGTATAAGGGGAATCATGGCAGTATTACTTTTTTAAATTGGGGCAAAATTAATTATATTGACATTGTGTATAGGCTTAGAATGTGGAGGATGGCTTCACCAACGCTACTCTTAAAGGAAATTCAAGCGAGATATGATTTACACGTTAAGAAATCTTCAACAAATGGATTATTTGTGTTATTAGTTGAGGTTACTAAACATTTGTTGTATCAACTAATAATCAATGAAACTTATCTTTGTAACTAATTACAGGAGCGATCAAAGAATTTAGAGATGGGGCTATGGATGCCAACATGATTCTATTAAAGTGATAACTCATATGTGGAGATCAACTAATTATCTAATTAATGGCGATTCATTGCCACAATGCAAAAAAAATGATGTATGGTGTAATTTTAAACAACAAGAAATCTCATCAAATTGAAACACTCACACAATGAAGAATCGATCACACGGTAGTTAATTGACCATAGAGAAATTAAATGCACCATAGACACAAAGCTTTTACCTTGGAAATCCAAACGGTAAAACCAACATTCAATAGAGATTTTATCAAGTTGAGATTTTATTTATAAAGGGTGAGTTGTGTTCTCAATTAGAGTTTAAAAGCATTCTTATTCATAGGCAACATTGCAAAAGGCTTTGTCTTAGAAACAACCTTCGATCTTTGAATAGACTTCTTCTTCTTAGTCCTTCATATTATGCCATTTCCCTTCTTCCTCACTTACTCTCAAGCCCTCTTGCTCTCCTTTTCCTTGAATGCCCTTCATCTTCATAGCCTTCATATTTAATGGGTTTCCTTCGAAGGTCAACCATCACAATGGTTTGTTTCATCTTCCAAGTCAAAAGAACTTTGGACTATTCACTCAACTTTGTCAAAACAATTAAATGTTTATTACAAAGTTTACAAATATAATTAATTAGGATCCAATTCAGATCATCATGATATGCCTTACAATCGTTATCTTCGCCTATTTTGAAAATACATACTAAGAAAAAAGTAATATAAACTACCTAAAATGACATGAGTTTTTTTTTTTTATAATTGTATAAATAACATTTATGAAACTATGAACTTAAGTAGCTCAAATACTTAGTTTAATATAAAGGTGGAAGAAATTGAAAGCTTATACCTCTCTCATGCCAAAAAAAAAAAAAGACTTCACCAATTATCATGATGTGATTTTTCAATACTTTAGGTTTTAACACAAAAATGTGTTTACAATAAATGTTATGCATACCTCACGTTACTTCTTTGTACCCAACACCTTAATAATTTATACCTTTAAATATCTCC
>JASDQU010371668.1:14402-25890 GCA_032191745.1 Picea mariana
TATGTTAAGCCTGATAAATTTGTATGTAAAAATGGAAGAAAGAATCCATGTACATATTGTGGTTTATATAACCATCATATTTCAAAATGTTGGAAAAGATTGACCACTTTCAGGAAACTTTATAAGTAAAGACAACGTGAAAAGAGGATGCAAAAGATTTGCACTCATTTTCAGAAGAGGGGTCATCTCATTGACCAATGTTGGACATTGCATCCAACCACTCATCCACAGCACAAGAAGCAGATGGATAAAGAGATAGGAAAGAATGGAAGAGGAGATTCCATCATCGATGTGAGTCAAGATGATTCACAAGAGGACGATTTTTAGCAGAAAAAGTCACCGTTGAGTTGGCTTGGTAAGAAATGGTTGGATTTCTTGAGCAAGTAAGGCTTGCATTTTTCTGTTTTGGATGCATATTTCCATCTTATGTATGCATTTATGTCAAGAGTATGACAAGTTGCAGTAGTTTATCATAACTTGTATGATGCAAGTTTGCATGTGAATGCAATTCGTGTGAAGGCATTTTTGTTGTTGCACAACTTTGCCAGGAGGATGTAAAAGTGGAGTATGATGTTCACTTGTTGCAGCCATATATCTTTTTCATATTCAGCTCTTATATACCCACATGTTTCGTGTTTATGTACTTATGTTTTTACTAGAAGGAGAGTTGAAGTGTCATGCACATGCATTTGTTTTTGTGTATGTGTAAGCAGTGAACCTAGTGATAGTTCATCATGAATGATTCATGATTGTAACATGATTGTGTATCATGTTTGTCAACTTGTCAGTTTGGGAAGGTTGATATGTTCCAAATGACTTTCGACTTGTGTCGATGATTGTCTGGCGACTATGTTGTGTCGATCATGTTTTTCGACTTATGTTTAGTCGATGGTGATTGTTGGCTTGTAAGTCAATTTTGAGTACACCAAGATGTAGGAAAACACCATGTGCTTTGATGAAGTACAAGATGCGACCATTTTCTTGAAGAGAAAAAAGAATTTTTTGGCATCGTTTTCAGTCTTGTATAAATTTGTTTTCAAGATTGATGGTTTTCTTGGCTTGTGACAAGATGTCGCAGGAAAGTTTTTGCAGCAATTGGAGAATGGATTGTTTTGACGCCAAAGAGTTCATAAGAGGTACTTGATTCTCAGTGGGAAGGTTGTCATTATTCCAAGGACAAAGAGAACAGTGGGTCAGTAGCAACCAGAGAACAGTGGTTGAGGGACATAGCCAGTTGCAGTGCAAGGCATGTCAAAGTATCCAGGCGATTGTCAAAAAGACTTTTCAAGTAGAATCAGTTGATATAACTTGAAAGCAGATGAGTATTGAATTTCAGATGGATGATCATAAGCTTTTGTGGGTCCAAAAGCCTTTCAGTGGGAAGGCGTGATCAAAATCTGGACCAGGGGTCAAAATTTAGCTCCAAAATTAAAGTTCTTGGAATTGACTCAAAACAAACATGAGCGTAGCCCTCGTCATCATGAACCCAATGCAACTTGGTTGGGTTCAAACAGACGTCAGATGAGAGAGATATCGTGATCTGTTCGAATTGCCAAACAGGTAAAAAACTGTGCTGACTGTACAGTCCGTACAGTCCATACAGGATGACGTGGCAGAGGTATGACCATCGACATGGCAGGTGACATGGAAAGTGCTGACGTGTCATTTATAAGTTAGCAGTTTGGGCAAATCTGTTGGTGACACGTGGCATGGTCTTTGGAAAATTATGAGGTGCCACGTGGCCCAGGCATGGGCTGCCACATGGCACCATGGTATAGGTTGGTTGGTTAAAACTTTATGGAGTCCGTGGGGATCAAACCCCAGACCTCCCCCAAGGTTTATCACTTTGGTAGTGTGTGGGCTACCACTAGCCCACACGGTGGTCCTTATATAACACATGTTTTTTAATATATCTGAATTGAATTGAAGTGTGATATGGGGCACGACCGGGTTGGGGCTTAGCCCCAGCCCCCGATCGCATACATTTATACATATGACCACAGTTAAACAAATGCGCACGGGTTTACGTATTTCAAATGGTTAAGCCCCCGGTCACACAACCCATTATATATGACCTTGCCACGGAGTGCACGGAGAGTTGGGTTGGTTTTTAAAATGGTTTCCCACCAACCATTCATTGACACATGTCATTTAACTGTTGGTTCAAAAACTCATCCATTTTCGTATTTGCGCGAGGTCACATGGTGACCCTTGTGACCGTGACCTTGGCGGTTAGGGGTTGGGCGTGCCCTAACTATCCTACAGTTATGCACATGTGCTAGGTTTTAGCACAAATTTTTGAGTGTGTTCTTGGTTGAACATACAGAGGTGCATTTTGGTGAACCAGAGACAACAAGCTTGAAGGAAGAGAATGGCAGGAGGCCTATCTTCTTCATTTTTTGGCCAAATGAGGTGCCGTAAAAGCCTAGCTAGGGTTTTTTGGACGTTTTGAATCCATTGGCACTGTTTTCACAGGAATTTGAAGATTCTTTTGCAGGTTTTTAACCATTGAAGTTTCAGAGAGCTCCAGGGAGCTTGAAGCCCTCATTGTTTGAGCTCATGGTCAGATGAGCACATGTTTGTTTTTTATGATTGAATAATCATTTTTGGCTAATTGTTATGCTATGAACACTTTGGGATAGGTTTCAGATCCATTTGAGGACTTTTATAGGTGTTTTTTCCAAAGAGAAGATCGGGGAAGCTTAAGGCCACATGTAGAAGAGGTCATGCCCGGATGAGCCATGATCCGTTTTCAGAGTTTTATTAGTCATTTTTGGGGTTTTTATGTATTCTGATCCCAATGGTATAGTCATAATTTCCATTGGAGTTGAGAAGAAGCTTGTAAAAGAATCTTTGACAAATTAATCCCAGAGAGCCAAGTCCATTGATGGAGGCTCAAGGAGATGTAGCCCAAAGAGGGGTGAACTCCTTTATCATGTTGTTCTTGTTGTGAGTGTTTGCTGGTTATTATTTGCTGCAAGTTATTTTTGCTGATGTATTTATGAAAACAACATATTTAATCTTGCAAAGACCTCACACATGACCATTTAAAAGAAGCATGAACTTAACACATAATTTTATCTTGCATTTTTTAAACACGTGGATCAAGGTCCTGTAAAGTTTTATTTTAATGAAGTAGAGGGTGCTTGCGTAGCATAACAAGTCAACCCACTATTTTCAGATCAGCGAAGCACTATAAATTTATATTAGGAAAACCTGGCACTTTACCCTTCAAAATATCCTAAAATGTAATTAGTCCATGATACAAGGTGGATAGGTCTAGTTCGACCCCCAAATTATCCTCCAACATAAATAATAAATTCAAATAAATCAAAACTCCCCCCTAAAAATGACATGTGTGAGTGTAGGATGTGAAGTTGAAGGTGATGTCATATCCTCTAATGGTACAAAAGCCTACAAAGGCCACGTCTCATCCAAAAAGTGCAATGCATCATCAAGGGTTACATCCCCTCATCCCAAAGTTCATGTCTCATCATCATCAAGTGCCAACTCATCATGATCAATTCTAGATCAACCTAGTGCAAAGTCATGCCACATCAAGTATTACTCCATCCTCAAGATCCCAAACATCCTAGGTCAAAGTGTCAATGTCCTACATGAAGAAGGATCCATCATCCCTCACAAGGGGTGTACAATCATCTCTAATTGCAACGTCATCCAATCAAACCCTAATATGCTCATGGGGTGCACTCTCCAACCTATGGCATTCATGCCCCTTGAGTATCCTTTTTATTGCACAAGTTTTAGGTTGGGAAAATCTGGAACCAACCACCAAATGGAGACAACTTAGAGAACACCTACCCACTGTCACCTTAGGTACGTATTCTCATCACTTTAGAGATGAGAGAATAACCTCAAGGGAGGAATCCTGATGACCCTGGGGGAAATCAGATGGAAAGTGAAGAGATGAAGGAATTTCCCCCTAAAGGTCAATATATAGAGTGTAAAAACACTTGATAAAGAGTCTTGGTGGTAGCCAAAAGTTTCTGAGATATATGAGTACCTGCAAAGAGTGATTCTACCTTCCCGAGACACAAGAACAAGCCAAATATATGCATATAATTTTAGATGGACAAGCAAGTTAATATTGTTGTCCCTAATTGCAGCAGTAAACAAAGATATATATCAGAAATAAACTAAGTGTTAAATCTGCTAAAAAATCCAACAAATGATGCAAGAGATAAGCTACATAAACACTAGTAAAACTCAAGAATGAAAGCACAAGACTTTGACAATGAAACAAGGTTGTAATAAAAGGTTTTTTCAGAGATATTTTTCAGCCTTATGGCTTTATCAAACAATTTTTTACATCAGTAAATCCAACCAGCAAAACTTACAAAGAGTCCACCCAAAATATCTGTTTGGCCTAGTAGATTATCTTGGCAAACTTTTAGCAAATTCTGATAGTTGAAAACAAAGTTATAAGTGAGGAAAGAGAGATTTTTTTGCAGCCCTAATGGTTGTATATTTTAATGAGATATAATTATAAGAATACCACGCCAATAAATATGCCCTAGTGGCCTTGACAAGCCCTTAGCATGCAGAAAATTATCCAATTGAAACAAGATTAGTATCTCAATCAATCATGTTTACCGAGGCAAAGAATTTATTTCTTCAATGCAAAAAATATGATTAGTTCCTTTATAATTGGGTGAATGGGATATTTAAAACACAACTTATATCAATAGTATCTCTATGGGTGTAAATCCTTTTACTCCCTAGGGTATGTTAACCAAACTTAGGGAAAATATAGGAGGGTGTACACACTTGTACTTCTCTTAGCAACCCTTGTTCAAGAATTACTTATAACCTTAGCAATAAGATGAAGCATTAATGGAGGGTGTATCCAACATACTCCTCCTAGGGTTTCCACCACAAATAACCAATAATGAGAAAGAAAGAACTAACACGTGCATATATTTCCTTACCAATTCCAAGAAAAGAGATATCAAACCCTAGTTCACCATGAAAATTACCATCCAAGAGAAAACGAGTAATCCTTCAAGAGGTGTGCATCACTTCACTTCATCCATTCTCCAAGAGATAACACCAAAAATCATTTTCAAGAGAGAGAGATACCAAAAATACACAAGTGTATGGAAAATTTCATTCATAAAGTCTTCTCAAAATGGGAGAGTTATGTTATGAAATGAGATTCAAATGATATCTATTTATACAAAATGTCTGAAACATAGATTTTCCACTTAATTTATGATAAACCACAAGATAAGGATTCAATATCCCTAATCTTTTCCTTTACAAAAAATATTATTTAATTCGTACTTTTTCACATGAAAGAAAACCCTAAAACATGTTGTCACCCTCTCTTTAGGTGATGTTAGGAACTTTTGGTCAAAACGTTTAGTTGCAGAAGGGAATGATACACATCCCAAAGAAAATGGTATTCAATAAATACCTTTCTTCCATGATCCAAGGGTAATTTCCTCCAAAATGTGCCAAGTGTCCTCAACACCACCAAACCCTATCCCTACTATGACGTCAAGCTCCAAGAAGGTGATGTTTTTCCTCCTTCAAGAAAAATGTTTGGGTGGTAGGGACTAGGTTAGGTCCTCCATGATGTCATCTAAGTATCCAATAGAATGTCTTCTTTATTTGGTATGTGGGACCTTGACATCCTACCTGTTGGCTTCAAGCCCCATGGAATCCCAAGCTAGTCTTGTTCCTCCAAATATGTCTGCCAACTAGGTCCAACAAATACAAATGGATATGCCCTCCAAGGATCTCAATCAAAGCATCATGGTGAGTAAATCAAATCAATAAAATATCCATTCAAGAAATTACATCAAAAACACCTCATCAAAATAAAGTAATCCTCAAAGACCCTATGTAATCATCATGAAAACTTCCCACAAAGGACCATGTCAAGGGTGCATCATGATCAAACAAGGTTCATAGAATTATGTAATATCAACAACTACAAGATACAAGAGCCATTAGAATCATACAAAGTAAGTCACCACTTAATACAATAGCCACGTACACAATTCACACTAGGTATCTTATTAAAAATTCACACTAGATCAATACTTTATGCAATTTTCCAAGTTCAAGTATAAGAGAGTGATCACAAGATCCTATTAGATGTGCCAGTACTTGGGTAGAGGGGTATTTCCCAAGAAACCCATCAAAGTGTAAGTATAGTGAATGATGTGACATGGGGTTTACTTCATGTTTGTGGTATCATTGACATGCAAGGACATGTGTGGGTTCATCTACATGAGAAAAATTGTAGAGGGAGCGCTTGGTGTTTAATATACCCTTTCCTCGACAATGTGTGTATTCCAAACCCTTGTGTCCTTTTGATATTCTTTTATTGCTATGCAAGTCCCCTTTTCAAGTTCATGCTTTTATTGTTTTTCTTACTATGATTGAGTCCTTTTAGTTTGATATGCATTCAATGCATTACAACAAGGGGTGATCGCCTCAGAGCAAGGAGGTAGAGCTCAAGATGAGCTCTGTATTTTTTATTTGGTCATTTGTATCCCATTATTTCTTATTTATTTTATAACATGCTTTCCTTTTTTTTGTCTTTTACTAATTGTATCAAACTAAACATTCTATCCCTTCTTATCATAGGAGGATGAAGGCATGATCCTTTTTGGTGTACTTGTAACAACCATTTCCAAAAGATAGGAAAATGGAAGGAATCAAGATGAAAAATGTTAAGTGTGAACATGAATGATACGTTACCCCTATCAAGGCCTCCTAGTAGTACTCATATTTTGCAACAGTGACAACATTAAACTAGGAAAAAAATGATGGCCACCAAGGTGAAACAAGGAAAAAAGCATAACTTCCAAGCCATTATGATCCATTATCTGACTCCAAACCATGATCCTCACCTAAATTCCTAATTCATTATGTGTGAAATTTTATATGAAACAATGACTAGTGTACCTTATGTGTTTTGCACCACCATCATCGGATGAACCATGCCGATCAAGTGAAATAATTTGAGAGGCATGAGGATGGAGGAATCTAAGAGGCTATTGTGTAGAATGTTGATGATCATCTCTAGGATCACTATCTTCATTGTGGTCCATGAGACATGATCTCCTCTAGTTACCCTTAGGTGAGTGAGGGTAACATCTACATCCAATATGGGGACATGTGCTTAGAATAGAGCGCATGAGAACCTCAACATCTCTAGTACTCCAAAACCTGCAACGTGCATCACTCTAAAGAAATAGTTCCTGCTACATTCTAAAACAAAACTATTAGCAACAAAAGGCAAGGGGATGTTATCCACCTTGGTATATAAAACCAATGCGAGAAAGAATTTTTTTTTCTATTTTCATCAATACATCATTTTCTTTATAACATGTATAAGCTAAGCTAACATGAATGCATAGAATCAATCAATTAATAACATCAGTAAAATTAAGTGCAATCGAGATGCAAGCACACAACATAACCTGATACTACCCTACTCTAATTATGCAGGACAAGTGAAGGGATAAGTATAATCATGCAACCAATGAAACCATCTTAGCTTACCATCAAATTAAAAAATTCTACCTTTTTTCTTAGTGATTGACCAAAGAAAATATATATCAAGAAAAAAATGATCATGAGCTAGGACAATCACTACACCATAAGAAAATAGAGAATTTGACTCGTGAGGAATTAAATCATGCGGAGATGTGTATTCACAAGCTTTTTCTATCAATTTTGGAAAGGGATGAAATAATATGAATTCTCATCCTTGCTCCAAGAAAAGACTTCATAATGTAATCCTTGCATCTCATAAGGCTCACTAAAACACTCCAAACAATGGCCACTTTGACTTTCATAACTCCCAAAGGTTTGATATGGAATCGTAAGAGATATGAAGAATGCTCTATGATTACTAAAGAATAAATTGGATGAAAAATGGGACATGAATTTAGATCTTAAGAAAAGAAAAAAAATCTCCCAACTTAGGGCTTGTTGACCTTCTATATGTGGCTGAAAATCCCTGCAACAATCCACAGGTTGAAAAAAACCTTTGTCCCATAGACAATTTAGCATCAAAAACATAATTCCCAGTCATGTCTTCAATGAGATAGAAATATGAGGAAATTGAAGGTTGGAAATTTCCGCTATGAAGTTCTTTCTATCCTAGGAAAATCATGGCCTCATAAGAATATTCACCAAAAAATGAGCATAAAGTGGTTGAAAATATTCTTCATAGAAAATTAACTCCAAGTGATCAAAGGAATATGTATCACAGCTTCTAGTATATGGATATAATTCATCATGAGAATGTTGTAATGGATCACTCCTATATGGTTGAAACAAATGTGTGAACATACCACCTTCATATTTCCCAAAATCAGAATAATTAATGCACATATATGTATGCTCTAAATGAAACAATTCTACATTCTTCTTTCTAGAATCATCATCGATATCATANGGAATCGTAAGAGATATGAAGAATGCTCGATGATTGCTAAAGAAGAAATTGGATGAAAAATGGGACATGAATTTAGATCTTAAGAAAAAAAAAAAAAATCTCCCAACTTAGGGCTTGTTGACCTTCTATATGTGGCTGAAAATCCCTGCAACAATCCATAGGTTGAAAAAAACCTTTGTCCCATAGACAATTTAGCATCAAAAACATAATTCCCATTCATGTCTTCAATGAGATATAAATATGAGGAAATTGAAGGTTGGAAATTTCCGCTATGAAGTTCTTTCTATCCTAGGAAAATCATGGCCTCATAAGAATATTCACCAAAAAATGAGCATAAAGTGGTTGAAAATATTCTTCATAGAATATTAAGTCCAAGTGATCAAAGGAATATGTATCACAGCTTCTAGGATATGGCTATAATTCATCATGAGAATGTTGTAATGGATCACTCCTATATGGTTGAAACAAATGTGTGAACATACCACCTTCATATTTCCCAAAATCAGAATAATTAATGCACATATATGTATGCTCTAAATGAAACAATTCTACATTCTTCTTTCTAGAATCATCATCGATATCATAAATGGGATCTCCATCAAAACACAAGCAACTTATGTCCCATATATGTCTTCCAATGTGTATAGAATAGTCAATACAATCATTATGCTCTTGATTAGATGAATTTTTTATGATATCTAAGGGTTTCTCCAAAAATTATTCACTTTCCAAGTCATGAAAGGATTGATCATAGGAATCCGAAATTTGGAAAAGAGTAAAACTTACCATATTCTTGTCTTCGTGTGAAGGAGGGATAGAAGCTTAGGTGAATTAATCTTCATCAAATGGAGGGGAAAATACCAATGCATCATCTTCATGAGTAGGATTACTCTCAATAGGACCTTCTTCATGGACTTGGTCTTCAACATGACGTGCTTCATTAAAGTCTTCTCCTTCAACAAATTCATGAGGTAACTCTTGTTCTACTTCATGTACTTAGTGACTTTCCTCATGAATCTCTTTTTCAAGCTTGTGTTCTTCAATCAAGTTTTCATTTTCTTCAATAGGGTCAGAAAACAATCCTCCCTCTTGGAGGGATACCCTAAGACCGTGAAAAATATATTTATACCTTTGAGATCTCAGGCCTCAATGCTTGAGAAATTCTTCAATGAAAACCATGAGAGAAGATATGTTTTTTTGGATTGAGAGAGTGTTTGACCCAGTTATTTTTTATTACTTCCAGATACAGTAAAAATAGTCTTATTAGCACATCATCATGTATCACATTTATCTGTGAAATGTATTTCAAGAATTTTACAACATGTGTGACTGACAAAGTCAAATCACTGTCAATTTTTTGACAATTTTCCCACCAATTCAGAGAAAAGTGATTTTGGTATTCAAAATAATTCTCAATACCAAGAGAAGGAAAAATTTCATGAAGTTCCCATGGTGCCATAATTCCATCATTTGAGAATATGCAATATTGTACAAAAATAGAGAATAGGATGACACCTCAAAACACATTAGGGGAGTCACCAGATGAACTTGCTAGACAAGGCTCATCAAAATGTGTATATGAAAGAGGTATTCCTCCCTCGATGGAGTCTTCAGGTAAGCCATCTAATAAATTCTTTGAAGTAATCTTAACAAGAGAGTGTTGAAGCATAGACTTCATATTTTGAGAATAATGACTCAATTATCCCCGGAAAGGGAACAAAAATGTTATCACCCAATTTGGCACTTATAAAAATCCTTCACAACGTGCTTCACTAGTGTAACATATGGAAGTATTTTCTACTATCACCTAAGAAAGTGCTTCCCTCGTTTTAGTGAATTATATATGTCCAACACAAGGGAGGATTCCCTAGAAACATCAAAGGATTCTATAGCAAGCTAAGGAAATTCTACAACCCCTTATCTTGGTTATTTGGTTCTACCACCAACTAGGTCAATGCCTTCAAGGAAAGGTCAAGGTGGCTTAAGTAATTTAAACTAAATGTGTGTGTTTGAGAGGTGTTTCTAGGACAATAATGGTAACTATTAAGACAAAATAGTAAAGTAAATGATCAGAAACACTAGCTATCAAAAGAAAAGAAAAGAAAAGGATGAAATAAGACTTTAATAAAAGGTGATACACTTCAACATACAACCATTTTTATAACAGAAGAAAATAGAAAATACTAAAATTAGTAAGAATGAAATGGAAGATATAATAAATACTAAATAAAATACTAGAAAACCATAAGCTAATGATTTCTGAAATAAAATAGCATGAAACTACTTCAAATGAATGCAAGATGATAAACCCTAATGGATGAAAAAATGAAATAACGCAGAAATGAATGATAACATAAATTATTCTAGGCTAAAGTGCAAGGCATTAGTCTATGGATGATGAAAAATGATGATGTGATTCAGTTATTCCTAAATCTAACACAAGTCATTGAGAGAGAGAGAGAGAGAGAGAGAGCTAAAACTAGGCTATAGATAGCTTGCAATAAGACAAAGACTAGTGTCATCTTAATTCCTTGGGCATATGGATTCAATGAATGTGAATTCAAAGGATGTTAAAAGGAAAAAAATCAAGGGTCAAACACTAAGGTAATACAATCACAAAACCTAATTCTAACCCTTTAGGGAAAAAATATAGGGGGGTGTACAATAAAAAACCCTAAATGTCGTCCTATGTCTTGTAAGACTTATAACAAGAGATAAAGGTGTAAAACTAGGTCAAACCCTAGAGTAGTACAATCACTAGCTCTATATTTTAACCAATAAGAGTAAGTATAGGGGGATGTACAATCACAAACCCTAAATTTAACCTTATCTGCTTCAACAAATTTAAGATGAATGAAAATAAGGAAGGGAATGCACAATTGCAAACCTTCCTAGGGTTCAAAAAACAAATGTATCCAACAAAAGAAACATAGCATGCAACTTCTCAACAATTTGATAGAGCACCTCCCAAGGGTTTTATAATCATATCCATTAAGTGAAAAATAATCCAATCAAACCCTAATATGATCAAGGAGAGAACTCTCCAAC
>JASDQU010371668.1:34028-49050 GCA_032191745.1 Picea mariana
AAGGAGTTCACCCCTCTCTGGGCTACATCTCCTTGAGCCTCCATCAATGGACTTGGCTCTCTGGGATTAATTTGTCAAAGATTCTTTTACAAGATGCTGCTCAACTCCAATGGAAATTCTAACTGTACCATTGGGATCAGAATACATAAAAACCCCAAAAATGACTAATAAAACTTTGAAAACAGATCATGGCTCATCCGAGCATGACCTCTTCTACATGTGGCCTTAAGCTTCCCTGAGCTTCTCTTTGGAAAAAACACCTGTAAAAGTCCTCAAATGGATCTGAAACCTATCCCAAAGTGTTCAGAGCATAACAATTATCCAAAAATGATTATTCAATCACAGAAAACAAACATGTGCTCATCTGAGCATGACCTCAAACAATGAGGGCTTCAATCTCCCTAGAGCTCTCTAAAAATTCAATGGTTAAAAACCTAAAAAAGAAGTCTTCAAATGCCTATGAAAATAGTGCCAATGGATTCAGAACGTCCAGAAACCCCTAGCTGGGCTTTTATGGCACCTCATTTGGCCAAAAAATGAAGAAGATAGGCCTCCTTCCATTCTCTTCCTTCAAGCTTGTTGTCTCTGGTTCGCCAAAACGCACCTCTGTACGTTCAACCAAGAACACACTAAAAAATTCATGCTAAAACCTAGCACATGTGCATAACTGCATAAATATGCAAACTGTAGGACGGTTAGGGCACGCCCAACCCCTAACCGCCAAGGCCACGGTCATAAGGGTCACCATGTGACCTCGTGCAAATACAAAAAGGGCTGAGTTTTTGAACCAACAGTTAAATGACATGTGTCAACGAATGGTTGGTGGGAAACCATTTTAAAAACCAACCCAACTCCCCACGCGCTCCGTGGCAAGGTCATATGTAATGGGTTGTGTGACCGAGGGCTTAACCATTTGAAATACATAAACCCGTGCGCATTTGTTTAACTGTGGTCATATGTATAAATGTATGCGATCGGGGGCTGGGGGCTAATCCCCAGCCCGGTCGCGCCCCATATCACACTTCAATTCAATTCAAATATATTAAAATGCATATGTTATATAAGGACCACCGTGTGGCCTAGTGGTAGCCCACACACTACCAAAGCGTTGAACCTTGGGGGAGGTTTGGGGTTCGATCCCCGCAGACTCCATAAAGTTTTAACCAACCAACCTATACCATGGTGCCACATGGAAGCCCATGCCTAGGCCATGTGGCACCTCATAATTTTCCAAAGACCATGCCATGTGTCACCAACAGATTCACCCAAACTGCTAACTCAGAAATGACATGTCATCACTTGCCATGTCACATGCCATGTCGACGGTCGTACCTCTGCCAGATCATCCTGTATGGACTGTATGGACTGTACAGTCAGCACAATTTTTTTACCTGTTTGGCGATTTGAAAAGATCGCAATATCTCTCTCATCCAACATCCGTTTGAACCTAAACAAGTTGCGTTGGGTTCATGATGACGAGGGCTATGCTCCTGTTCTTTTTGAGTCAATTTCGAGAACTTTAATTTTGGAGCTAAATTTTGACCCCTGGTCCAGATTTTGATCATTCCCTCATTTGCAAATAATAACTTACACTTGTGGAGAATCACTTCTATTGGGTTCTTTTACTACTTTCTCATCACTGAGTAGTTATGTGCACCTTTTGGAGAGTGACCTCGTGGATGTTTCTTATTTTTTTAAAGGATGATTCATGTTTTTTTAATGCATAAAAATTGGATAGTAAGTGTTGTTTCCAAGTATTTTATGATTTATTCATGTTGTTTTAAGTAGATTCTCTATCAAATTATTGATAAGTTGCATGTTATCTTGCTCTCCGTAGATAAGTTTTGATTTGTAACCCTAGGAAGGATTGAAATTGAGTGTCCCCTTCCTTGTTTTCATTCATCTTAATTTTGTTGAAACATATAAGTTTAAAATTAGGGATTTTGATTGTACATCCCCCTAGACTTACCCTTATTGGTTAAAATCTAGAGCTGTGATTGTACTACTCTAGGGTTTGACCAAGTTTTCCACCTTGATCTCTTGTTAGAAGTCTTAGAAGATATCGGATGGCATTTCGGGCTTGTGATTGTACATAACCCCATATTTGTTTTGCTAAAGGGTTAGACTTAGGGTTTGTGATTGTACTACCTTAGGGTTTGACCCTTGAGTTTTCTTTTCTTTTAATCTCCTTTGAAGTCACATGCATTGACTCCACATGCCTAAGGACTTAAGATGACACTAGTGTTTCTCTTATTGCAAGTGATCCAAAACCTAGTTTTAGCTCTCTCTCTCTCTCTAAATGACTTGTTTTATTTTAGGACTAATTGCATTGCATCCTAATTTTCCACCATGCCTAGCCTAACACCTTTCACTTTAGCCTATAATAATCTTTATCATCATTCATTTCTACATTATTTCATTTTTTAGCCATTAGGGTTTATAATATAGCATTGATTTGAAGCAGTTTCATGTTATTTTATTTCAACTATCATTAGATTATGGTTTTATAGTATTTTAGTTAGTATTTAGCATATATTCCATTGCATTCTTACTAATTTAGGATTATTTACTTGCTTTTGTTATAAAATTTTTGTATGTTGAAGTGTATCACCTTTTATTCAAGTCTTATTTCATCCTCTTTTATTTTCTTTTGATAGACAATGTTTCCAGGAATTTACTTTACTCTTTTAGCTTAATAGTTATCATTGTTTATCCTAGAAACACCCCTCACAGACGCATAACTAGTGATCCGAATTATTTTCAACACGAAATAAGAGGGGAGATATAATAAATCAATGTATAGAGATATCTCAGATATCCAATAATATAACAAAAATGTATCAGAGATGCAACCATAAACATAGAGATATAGTAATACACAATTTTCTATTCATGAGCGAAAATGTACAAACACTGTAAAAATACAGAGTGAAAGACTTGCTAGAATGGTGTCAGCTTATCTCTGAAAAGAGATGTGTCCACTACTCACATTCGTAAGAAGATGATTTTACAATGAGGCTCCAAAGGAATTTTTTTCATAAAGAAAATCCAAAACCCTAACCCTGGAAGATGAAACGCCAACAATTTTGTGGACCTTGTTTTGGGTAGTTTGGTGTATCAACTTTTCGGGGGCGTAACTTTGGCACACAATCTCCATTTGGGGCGCACGATAGCTCGTTGGAAAGGTATCATCGAGAAGATTCATTTTGGGGGCTCAATCAGAGGCTTCCTCTATCATTGAGAATATCGATCCTGAAAAAGATTCATTTAGGCCCTCAAAATGGCGTCGGAAGTTAAAAACTGCTAAAAATAGTAAATTACCAAAATTGCCAGAAAACTCTTTTGAGCCAGTTGGAAAAGGTGGGTGGCCATCGATATCCACTTGGATCAATCCTCACTCCTTAGGAAACAATGGTATCCATTGCGTTGAGTGCTCGAGGGAGAGGGAAAAGTGTTTGTTGAATCTGTATCTTGATGAGTTGCTTTCCTTGTTGGAGAAGTTGCATTACTTAGCTTGTTGAAGGTTGTCACGAACCTGTGGTTGGAAGGGTTGGACCTTTTTAAACAGTATGGCTACATGATATTACTATGTGCAGAAATAATCTTTACACTTTGTTTCAATCTTGTTGACCTGCTTCTGTTGGATAGAAGGTGTTGTTGAGCACTCAACACACCCTAAAAAGTCTACGTAAAATTTCACTTTTTGGGTACCACTTGATCTTTTGGCATTGGTTGATATGAAAAATGTGTCCTTTTCTTATCTCTTTTGTTTCTCATTAAGTCTTTAAAATCTTGCTTGGACATGTGAAAATCATTAGCTTAAAAGACAAATATCTAAATTAGAGAAATGACAATCAAAATTTTCCTTGACGCGCTTAAGGATTTCGGCATAAGGAAGGATTAAGCGTGAAAGAAAACAGCAGAGAGAATCAACGTTTTCGAGCCCCGATCTTCATCGACATCGGATGACATGAAATTTCTTTTGCGAAAAGCACCACTAAGAATATCGGCGATGACCGATCAATTCGACATCGACAAAAGGTTAAAATAATAAGCATTAAACACAAAATGAAATAATAATCGTCGATCTTCAGGACTCTTTCAGCATCGGGAGTTTCGAAGGATGATAACCCCTGAAGAAACTACGCGTCGATTTTTTGAACGCCAATCCTCGATACTCACCCGACATCAGTATTCGCAATATCTAGCTCAATTTAGTGCGATCGAAATAAGCAGTCCTGAGTGCAACCCTTACCCACGAGCTGAGTTATAGGTTTTATTTAATAAGCCCCACGTCCTACTGTTACCCATAAGTTAAGATCTCAACCATTAGTGCCCGGTATCCCGAGTTAGCGGCTCCGCGTTGATACCATATAATGAAGACAATCAACGTCAGAAGTTTTCTCAGGAGGATATCAACATAAACATGCATAAGGATACCGTCGATTCCCGATCTACCCACTAAGAAGATGATGCGATGAGACATTTTGGCTTTGAGATACGCTAGATACGACACATTTAAAGGTTAATTAATTCCATAATCTTGCACTCATTGCTAATTCGTTCATGAATCAAAGGGTTGTTGGAACCTGCCAATACAATGCATTTTTTTTCCCCCGCGCCTCTGCTGTCAACCCACGTAGAATTTATTTGCAGGGTTTCAGTGGTAGATTGTTTTGAATTTCACCCATTACTTGTATTAATTGGTTGATACAACTGGGATCTGTCCCGTTATATTCTCTAAGTCATTGAAAATAGGGTTATTTTATGCACGAAGGAATCCAGATCATCTAGAGGAGCGAGACGAGCAGTCCAGGGATAACTTCCAAGGTCCAGTGAGTATAAAAACAAAATTTTAGAAAGTGTTACAAGTATGTACTAGTCGATGGATATTTTATGCTTCATTTCATACGCTTTATCCAATGTCACCCTGCACACCTACCTAAATATTGTTTCGGTTGCAGGAATGATGCCTCTGAAGAAACCCACCACTAGGAAATCTCCAAGAGAACCAAAGATACAGGAGCCATAGGTGGGAGAAGGTTTCTCCCCAGTGGTGGCGAGACAATTGGAATTCACTTCAAAACCGATGCCCGTCATCAAAATCGCCACCAAGAAAGCTTTTGTTCAACCCCCAGCCTTTGGAGCCCTAGAGGCGAACATTGGGACCAAGACAGTATTCCCACATTGGGAAGAAATTTTCAATAAGATTAAGAGGGAAGAAATCCCCAAATATACTCCGCACAACGATCCTGATATGAGAAGACTCAGCGATGAAGTCCTCCTGAATGTCCGGAAGGTGTATCTACACATGGTGGAAATCATGACTTTGGTATTTCCCTGCATTGAACTCCTAAAATGGATTATTTATCACACTGACACACAAAAATGTTTGATTAACGACGACAATGATGAGTGTGTCGGGGTTTTCCTTCCATTAGAAGTGTAGAATTATTACAAGCTCAGAGAGTCGGAAGAGCGGTTGAATAATAATTTTTTTTTGAGATTCTATGAGAAGCATGATACCAGTAAGGCGATGGATTCCTGGTGGAGAGAGGATACAAATTTCACCAACTAGACCTTCGTCTGGTACCTGAAAACCAACCTTAGAGAGCCTTACATCTATCTAATGGCTCTCCTCTGCAGATTGCATGGGGAAAAAGACTGCTCCAGGTTTTCAGAAGCTTGGATGCCTCTAGCGTATATCATAGCCATTTATGGAATATGTTTTAACTCAGGTGCAATCATCTCCAAACAACTGAGCACCTGCATCCGACAAGCTCATACGCTGAAAGAAGGAGAAAAATCGTACTTTTACATGGCATCTTATCTTCTGGACATCATCTGCGCCATAAATGATTTTGATGGAATGAACTTAAGCTAGCATACCTCAGATCTCCTGGTCCATGTTTATTTCGGCATATTGTGGGAGAATAGGTACAAGAAATCCTACCCTCTCATATGCGACTAGTTTATCACACATATTCATCTATTGTTGTTCAAGAAAGAATGCCCAAGGCTGTTGGACATAGCCAAAAAGATTATATTGAAGGTGGGCCATTGGTATCTAGATGAGCACGATACCTACATCAGGGTTTTTGGCGCCACCGAAACACCTCTTCTTCTACCTCTATATGTCCCTAATCGACTAATAGCAGGGGAAATCTGTTATCAGAGCATCCTGCAAGGTTACAATGCTACTTTGTTAAAGGATAAGAAGCGAGCCTTCATACCCTATGGGTTCCATATTGGTTTCTACATGGTGAAGGACACTGCACATGACAAAAAATAAGGGCTACGCCAATTTGAGTTTCGATTCTAGACTAGACTCTTTCACAATCATGACCCCAAGGGCTTGGTCCTGAAGCACGTGCAGCAGGTATCATCTTGTTGGTCATATGACCACGACAGGTTTGAGGATGAAATATTCATCGAAAATGCTCAAGACTGGGAAGAGGTGATGGCGAGGATGTTTGAACCCAAGGCAACCAGATTCAAGGCTATGAGTTGGTATGAGCAAGAAATAGTGTTGGAACAAACAATTCGGGAGTCCATAAAGACAAGAGAAGAAATGATATCAGTCGGAGCAGTGGGATCTCCCTAGGTAGCTCCGATACAAACTGGGAATTTATCTGAAGTTCAAGATATAAAGGGGATGGGGGGGCTCATGTATCAACAGGCCCAACTGTTAATGAAGTAGATGTAGGATAACCCAGACCTCATCATAGTGACAAATATTTTGACTAAAAACCCAGAAGAAAGCCCAGCGGAGGCGAGCAACCCTGATTCCATAAACCCTAGTAATAACAACGGGTCTAATAATCATGATTCCACAAGGCCACCATTCGGATTGCCAATAGGTGCAACGATTCAAATAGAGGTGGGACGAGTATTAGTGGGATTAGGTGCGCCTAATACTTTGAGTGAATTTATAAATATATATAGCGATGATGAGAGCCCAGAGACATCTCTAGGGACCTTGTGCAGATCCAAGAAGAAAAGGGACCAGAGAAGGATTCTTTTATTGATCTCGAGGTTCAGATCTAGGAAATCCCACGAAAGGAAAAAGAAACCAAAAATGTTCCCAACAAGAAGAACCCCAAAGCGCCGGAGACCCGAGCCGACGAACCAAAGGGTAAGTCAGAACGAAATGAGCCAAAAGGAGGATCCCCACAAAAGAAAGTCGGCGATTCGACTGGCCTTGAGTAAGTGAGTATTGGGTCTTTTTTCGATGTCTCTATTTCGCTTGATATTCAGATCTCTGATAAGCAACAGGAATATGCCAATCCATTACAGTATAACAAGAAAGTTCAAGAACACGATCTAGAACACATATACACCGCTGGAAATCTGGGAAACACACTTACATGGGGTGATCAGTAGATTCCCAAATCGGTGGACAAGGTGGCCGATATCTATGAAATCTCCTACAATCAAAAGAAGAGGGCCATCATCCAAAGAACCATGAAGAAAATGAGAATCACATTGGATCACTCCGTCCTCATCACCACAGAGGAGGATTTGATAAACATAGAAAATGCCAGAACATCCGAGCTCATCGACGCGGGGATGGAAATTTCGGATGCCACCCTGGATAGAGCTAAACAAGATGAAAAAGAGTTGGTCGCCACCCTGAAGGAGCTATAGCATTTGTGCCACTTGGCTGAATACTATAAGGGCAAAACTCAGACTACAATTTATTTGAGAAGCAAGTTCGAAGAAGCTTACAACAGCTTCATGCATGAGCGACACCTGTTCACTGCGAAGATAGCTGAGCTCCAGGAAGACAATCTCATGGCACTTGCAACATGCAAGGATGTAGAGAGATGGCATGAAAGGTCATAGCAAGCTGTATAAAGACTCAAATAACTCGATTGAGTCCAGCAAGGCCAAGATAAAGAAGAACATGACATCTGAGTGTTGAGAAAAAACATTCCTGATCGTATGAAGCGATCAACCAAGTATTAGGATAAGATGTCCCAATAACCACACAGAGAAATTAAAAAGCAATGGGAAAAATGTGAGAAGCATTGGGGTAGAATCAATGAAGCAATGAAGGATATAGGACTACCCGAGTTCGGTGACCCCGACAACTTCATCGACTTATACGACATAGTCGAATGACATGCCAAGTAGGATTCACTATGGGTCGAAGAGCTATCCAAGGTGACCGATACATCACCAGGACAAGTGAAAATATTTATGGAACATATGATGAAGGCTCAAACCATGCTACAACAACTAAACACGAGTGTAGTGAAGTACTGAGTGCATGCGGTGGAGATCATAGGATTCTACGCGTCTCCGATGGAGTAGCACAAGTTCCCATGGGCCCAAACCCGCGAAGAGCTATTTATTAGTTGGTATGAGTACGAGAAAATTCATCCTTTCAAAAAACTATCTTGAGTTGACTGTTAAAGAAACTGTGAGAAGATGACGCCACGTGGCATATTTTTATTTTCTTAAACTGCACTTAGATGTTGTTTTCAGTTGAACTTTAGATTAAAAATAAAGACATCGACCGATTAGTTAAGGGTTGATGGTTGTGGAAATAACTCTTTATTTTTGGTTGTTAAGAATTATTTTGAAGATGCTTTGAATTGAGAAGTCCTTCTAGACCAAGGACAAGTTATTTTCATCAACTGCATGTGTGATTGGACGCAGAGAAGAACTATTTCCTATCCTGTTTCATGAATGATGCTGTAATGAGTAAGAGCAATTAATAATGTTGTCAAGTTATCTGGTGCAATGTTTTGTTGTTCTTTGCTTTAATGATGAATATGAATCATTGTGTTATTATGTGATGAATGATTATGGTAGATGAATTATTTTTCTTACTAGGCCTGTGGTATAAAATTGTACTAGGCCTGTGGTATAAAATTAGTACTAGGCCTGTGGTATAAAATTGTTGTGTGCATGCTTGAACAATGGTTTATCCCAAGTTCAAACTCTTCCCCTTAGTTAAGATTAGTTTCATTTTTGTTTCCAAGTTGGTTTATACTGGCTTACATCTCATATCGGTCCCACCCAAGAGAAAATATACAAAAGAGAATATTCCAAACTGAAGGAAGAGCCTTCACAAGAAAACGTAAATCCCATCGATAATTTGGCCAGATCACAAGATTTGGATAACCATTCCACTATTAAATGTTGTAGAGTCTAATTGGGCCTCAGTGGTGGGTTTGGTTCCTTCTGTTGAATCAAGGGATTTAAGGCCCATCAACAGGTGCTTGGACTGAGGCTGCAATGGTGTTCTTCTATTCACACTTTGAACAGAATATGAATAAGATGAATTTTATAGTATGAGATACTACCTTGCAACACTGTTTAGTTGGGAAAATAGTTGGAATTACCTCTGGTATCCTGTGGAGATGACCCCCCCAAGAGTAACAATGACACTATAGGGTCGAGACTGATAAATAACATGGTGCTTCCACATATATGGATGGCGCAAGAGAACATCACATACAACCAGGGGGAAACATCACATAATACCTCGTCTTTGAAGGGATGGATGGCGTATGACAATTGACACTACTGTCTGACACAAAGATCTCATCCCTAGCGAAGCCACCTGATGTTGTATGGCTGTGGGTGTGGTGTTGTCGAAAATCCCAACTATTTGATGACCTCTGCTGAGATGAGGTTTTTCTGGATTCTTCTATCAACAATAAAATGTAGCGGGGTCCCCTTCACCCATATTTGTGAATGAAAAAGGCACTCCCCCTCTTCATAATCTATTGGTTCTTCTGGTTGAATTTATATAGTCATGACAATAACAGTGGGGTCTGCATCAATGATATGTCTTCTATCAGTATTTTCAGAATCAAATTCCAAATCAAGGTTCATCTTCTTGTCTTTTATCTCGGCCACCAATGAATGTTTTGAGAGAAATTCATCGGTTTTGTGCTAGGATATTTTGTGGAAATCACACCATTTTCTAGTGTCCTTCATATTTTTGTGACCCTTCTTTTCTTGTGGCTTGGACTAGTTTTGGGGATGTGATTTATTAGGTCCTTCTTTATCATACTTTGGTTTTTCAAGATTTGCAGACCCGAAATCCCGTTTGTTCTGGTGCTTAAACTTCTTCTCGATTTTAACAACATATCAATAAGTAGGATCGAGTGATGAGATGTCTAGAAGATCCATTTTAGGTTGGATTTATCTGTGTAGAGCCCCACTATATTTCAAAACCAAATGTCATTCAGAGTCTTTGATACCCAGCTTGGTGCTCAAGGTATGGAAGGTATTGGTGAACTCCAAAACTTCTTGGCCCCTTTCTTTCTACAGTGTGTTCCATCTCATGTACTGGTCCTCATAGTTTCCAACAGGGTAATACTATTCCTTTACCGCATCCACAAAAAATCCCCAAGTGGGATCGGCCCCATATATTCCAGAATCCTCTGTGTAAATTTTCTCCCAGTAAATTTCCCACCAATGTTTGACATGGGGGAGAGCCTTAAGGAGTGCGAAGGTGATATTTTATCTATCGAAGAAATTATGAACAAAGAAATAAACTTCTAGTAGATTTAACCATTTTTCTAAGGCATCTGCATCTATCTTTCCTTCAAATATGGGAATACCAAAATTAACTTGTACCTTGAAAGGCGAGGTACTTCCAAAGTGGCTGCTTGATGAAGATGCGCCTATTTTTATCGGCTTGCATTGAAGGATGTGGGAAAAATTCTCCATCATTTTGTCCCTTTGTCACGTGAGAGCTTTCTCAAGCAACAGATTAATAATATCATCTACTCTTTCATTTTTATTTTCTTCTGCCATGGAGGGTTTCTTGGGCGTGCAAGAGATATTGTCTTCAATAGAGAAAAGCTCAACACCTAACTTGCTATACTCGGACCTCGTCGGGGACATACACTGCAAAATGATCAAGAGAAACCTGCTCTAATACCACTAATCTGAATTATTTTTGGCACAAAATGAGAGCAGAGATATAATAAATCAATGTACAGAGATATCTCAGATATCCAATAATATAACAAAAATGTATCAGAGATGTAGCCATACAAACAAAGATACAATAATACACAATTTTCTATTAATGAGCAAAAATGTACAAAGACTGTAAAAATACAGAGTGAAAGACTCACTAGAATGGTGGCAGCTTATCTCCGAGAAGAGATGTGTATGCTACTTTCATTCACAAGAAGATGATTTTATGATGAGGCTCCAAAGGCCTTTTTATCATAAATAAAATCCAAAAACCTAACCCCAAAATCTGAAAATCCAATAGTTTTTTGGACCCCGTTTTGGGTAGTTTGGTGTATCAGCTTCTGCTACGAGGAAAATATCTCTATGGCTAGGGGTAAACCACAACAGAAGAAAATGACTACATAAATCAACTCTATTATCAAGTATGCTATATAATCAAATATGCTATCAAGACAATATAAAAGGACTACCTTGTCTACAATTTCGATGAAGTCCACCTTTGAGCACTTGACCCAAAGCAATATACCTGCAACTAGTCTTCAACAACCAAGAAAAGAAATCATATGGTGATAATATATGATGTTATCACATTCAATAGCATAATCCATTAACATTCATAACAAATATTCCCATGGAATAATAATTCAAATATTTGCAAGATATAAATTGGATGAGAAAAGAGTATTTCTATTAAGATATGATCAGCAGAAGTGAATAAGTTACAGACTTTCGTGTCGACATGGTTCGGAACTGAGAAACTAAGTTCCTTCCATTTGGGCCTCCACCACTTCAATCCTTATCTAAAGGAAAGATCACGTAAGAGAGACAATGAATTTCTTACACAATAAGGGAAGAACTTGGGGGATGAACATTGTGTTCAGACTTAAAGGACAAAGGGATGCACACTCAATGTGAAGTGAATAATTCCTCCAGAGTAACTTTTTCTCAAAGTTGAATTCTTTCTCTTATTTTCCATATCTTGGAATTGGCCCATTTATAACCTTCAAGTGAAACTGAAGGGCCAATTCAGAATATTTCTAGTATATGGAAGGCCAAGGATCATGGATCTCCTGTTGTGACATGGAAACCCAACACCATTTTGCAATTTTGGGCACATTTTTTGATGTACGTGGGCTGTAGTGGTGCAACCTGTGTACACACATGTTGTATAGTAGGCAAGGTGCGTATATGTGGAAAAAATGTATTTTTATATCTGGGATTTTCAAAACAGGATGACAATTCTGCATGGGCAAATGGAAAAAGGCCTTCTGTGCAAGATTGCATAGGGTGAGGCAAATCTTTATATAAGAACTTCTCGGGGGCATAACTTTGGCATACCATCTCCATTTGGGGCACACAATAGCTCGTTGGAAAGGTATCGTCGATGATATTCATTTTTGGGGCTCAATTAGAGCCTTAAAATATCATTAAGAAGATCGATCCAAAAAAACCTTCATTTAGGCCCTCAAAATGGATTTGTAAGTTAAAAACTGCTAAAAATAGTAAATTACCAAAATTGCCATAAAATTGTTTTGAGCCAGTTGGAAAAGGTGGGTGGCCACCGATATCCACCTGGATCAACTAGTTTGAACATTACTTAAGCCACCTTGAACTTTCCTTGAAGACATTGATTTAGTTGGTGGTAGAATCAAGTAAACAAGATAAGGGGTTATAGACTTCCCTTAGCTTGCTATAGGATCCTTTGAGGTTGTTAAGGAAGTCTCTCTTGTGTTGGATATATACCCTTCACTAAAATGGGGGAAATTCTTTCTTAGGTGATGGTGGAAAATAATTCCATATGTTACCCTAGTCAAGCACCTTGTGAATGATTTTCACAAGTGGCATATTGGGTGATAATATGGCCTATATAGATTCTAAAAAATATTTACCCCCTCTGTTATGCTCTCAAAATACCACTCCTATATTATTTTCTCAACCATGGAACAAATACAATGCTAAAGAATGGAACCCTTTCTCCTCCTAGTGGCCTGATATTTAACATATCCCTATAGCCATTTAGGGTTAGGCTTTTTGCATCCTCAACCCTTAATTAGTGATTATATTTGGACCTTCTATAATAGTATTTAAATTCCACATGTGGCTAGCCCCATATGTGTGAGTAATGGGGGATGAAATTAAATTCACTTATACCATGGTCATCAATAAGGTAGGTCAACTTGTGGTAGGCATAAATTTTGCATACGATCTTTAATTGCGGTGATTTTCACACTGTTGGAAAGGTTTGAGTGTGTAGGTCAACATCAAGGGTGTGGGCACAATATTCAGACATTGTAACCCCATAAAATGTTATATAATGAGTCAAAATGGATTTGGAAGGTTTTGGAACTAAATTTCCCAAACTAGGACCTACTACTAAAATGGTCTTGCAAGCCAATTCCTCCAATTTTCCCACCTAGAAAGTACAATATAGATATCAAATTATAGAATGATCCTTTCCAGATCAACTAGGGTGAAGAAGGAAAACTCATTATTTTCTCAAGTTTTTACTTCAATCCAAAAAAGCATCAATGTTATAACCCTAAATTGCACCACACATGCTTACCTGGCATCAGGCCAACTCATATCCCTTCTTTTCCAAAACTCTGCTAAACAACTCTTTGAAAATCCTCTTGTGTAATGGCCCACACGCCCTAACCCATTACTGCACACGTGTACACGCTGGCTAACTCAGAATAGCCCACGTGTACCTACCAAAGCATGAAAAAAGGAAAGTTGCTGACGGAACAAAAAGCTATGGGTCAGTTAACCGAAACTCCCGACCATGCATGGCCGAGGGTTCATCCAAAACCCTAGCTCCTTCTAGCCTATAAAAGAAGGGGTAGGGATACCATTTGTAAGAGGAAAAAATATAGCGAAGAAACTCTGCCCATTTACATAATCCATTGTCCCAACCCTTTATCCTTTCCTCTGCCAAAGGAGATTTAACGCAAAGCAGTTGAAGGACAGAAGAAGAGGAGCCTAGGATAAGGTTCAAGGAGCAGTGGTTGGTCTCGGATTTTTGTAAGTTGATTCACTTTACATAATAAAAAGAATGTTTTTCCCGTCCCAATTCATGAGCTGTCTATGATTCGATTGGTTTATGTTTGATTTCTAACCCTTGAGTATAGAAGCATGCATGCATAGTTGTTGTTTGTCTTGAGTGCAGGTCATCTTTGGAAGGAGAAGCGCAAACAAGTAATCAAGCACAACAAAGGATCTACATCGAACACCAGTAATAAGGTAGGTGGCTCTTTTCCATGCATTTACTGAGAAAAAGGGGTTTACATCTTGGGATGTAGGTAAAAAAGTAGTTTCTATTCGGTCAAATCTGCATGTAAAGTCAGACCCTAATTTGCTAGTCCGTAGGGTGTTTTTCCCAACAACAGAATTGGTGACCATACTGGGGAGAATACTCTTTAGGGTTCCTGGATTTATTTAAGTTTTTGGGTAGTTTAGAGACTAGGTTTTTTGTTTTTTCTTTGCCTGTCTTTTTCTTTTATTTCTGTAAGGTTTGAGCTAGCAGGGAGTCTGGTTTTCCATACCAGCTTTCCCTGACTTTTGCTTGACTATATTTTTTGGGACACACAGAGGTACACGTAGCCTGTATAAGGCCTAAACGCGTGTACCCGCGCCCTATCCTCTGACGGCCTGCGTGTGAACGCTAGTTGTAGAGATAGCAGTAGCGTGTAGGAGTTCAGAGAACCTTAGAGGCAGTCCTCCTCTTCCCTATCCGAATCACACATTCTCAGGGGGGTTTTCTGGAATCCTGTCTGAGTCTTGCTTGATTTCAGTCCTATCTCAGATTTCTTTTTTGCCTTATCATTTTTCCTGGCATTATTTTTTTTTTCTGTTAGAAAGAGTATCCAAGCCTGCAAGGGATCCTAGTTATCAATACCAAAGGCCTCTTCTTGGTTTGGATTGCCTGTTTTCATATTTTTTCTTAGAATTTAGATATACATGCGGCCTGTACAAGGTCAACCCGCATGTACATGCTCTTTATCTCTGGTCAGCTCGCGTTTGCACTCGTGCTGTTTGAGTGACAGTAGCGTGCTTGTACAGGCTACTTTTTGTTCAG
>JASDQU010371668.1:64643-81350 GCA_032191745.1 Picea mariana
TTGCAATAGGTCCACTGAACTAGTACTAGTTCTATGACTCGATTCTGAAGAAACTTAAAATTTCTTTCCAATATGCACACCAATTGGACCTGAAAGTCTCCTTTTGGATCCACCCAAATCAAATTCCAATCAATAACATGGTTAGGATCATGCACATATTTCTTCAACAAAGAGACATGAAATACATTATGCACATTCATGGAAGCAAGCAATGATAACATGCATGCAACTGGTCGTATTCTATCCAATATCTCAAATGGACCACACAATTTGGATTCTAGCTTGGTACAACTACACAACTTCAATGTGATCTTCTTTGGATTCACTTTCAAAAGTGCAGGATTTCCCACTTTAAAATCTTCTTTATGTCATGTTCTTATCGGCATATCTCTTTTGCGTATCTTGCACTTATTTCAAATTCATCTTAATTTTGACTATCTGGTCTTCCATATCCTTGAGCGATTCTGGACCAAGTACCACTATGTCTACTTGGGTCACATATCACTAGAGTATTTGATTTTCTACCAAACAAAGCTTCAAATGGGCTCATATTCAATGAAGGTTGATACCCATTATTGTAGGCGAACTCAACCAAATGCAAGTAATCTTCCCACTTAGATGTTTTATCCACCACATACATTCTTAGCATGTCTTCAATTAATCGATTGACCCTCTCTATCTTCCCATCTGGATGTAGATGGTATGTTGTGATAAAGTTAATATTTGTACCAAATTGTTTAAATAATCCTCTTCATAAGTTTGCAGTAAACTTTGTGTCTCTATCTGAAACAATTTTATTAGGTATTCCATGCAACCTAGCAATTTCCTTCGTATATATTTTTTCTATATTAGCTACTATATGAGTCATCTTCAATGGAAAAAAATGAACAACCTTGGTCAATTTATCCACCACTACCATTAGTTAATCATGTTTCTTTTCTATCCTAGGAAACTTATTAATGAAATCAATGGTTATTACTTCTTATTTCCTCTCTGGAATCAGTAATGGCTATAGAAAACCAGCTAGGTATCCATGCTCAACTTTCACTCTATGACATTCCATACATATGGAAATATAATCAACAACATCCTTCTTCAATCCTGACCAAAAGTATTGGATTATTAATGTTGCAATTGTTTCCTGATAACTGAAATGTCCATCATATAAAACATTATGCATTTATTTTAACACCAAATTCATTATTTTACCCGAATATGGAACATAAATTCTATTATTACGCATAAATATCCTATCTTCCCCCATATTATACTCCTTAAATTTATACTTCCCTTCTTTCTATTGTAAGATTTCTTTTACATGTAGGTAATGTTGATATGTAACAACACCATCTAAAATCCTTCTCTTTAAAACTGTTTGATGCATACTAATGGTTTTAGCATGCATGTGATGTACTCTTCTGTCAAGTGCATTAACAAATTTATTTTCTTTTCCTTTGATATGATTGATGTAAAATTCATAATCACTTAAAAATAACATCCATCTTGTCTATCTGGCATTTAAATTTGGTTGTCCAATTTGTTTTTTCAAACCATTGTGGTATGTCCTTAATTCAAATTTCTTCCCCGTTAAATAATGCCTCCACATATTCAATGCATGAACTATGGTAACAATATTCCAAACCATGTGTGGCATAGTTTGTCTCATTTTCTTTAAGCTTTCTAGATTCATAACCAATGAAATGTTTGTTCCAAGTGAGGAATCCACCGGGTCCTTCTTTGCATGCATCTGTACATACCATAAAATTTTCATTTGGGTCAACAATCTTCAATATAGGTGAACTTGTAAGTAGTTATTTCAATAAATTAATTTTTTCTTCACATTATGTGTCCATTCAAACTTGATTCCCTTCATTTGTAAATAAATGATGGGATGAGAAATCTTATAGAATCCTGCTATAAATCTCTTGTAGTATTTGGATAATCCCATACAATATCTAACTTCTGAAACATTCCTTGGTGGAGGCCATCCTCTAATGGCTTCAATATTCTCTGGATATACTACTATACATTCCTCTAAAATAATGTGGCCCTTGTAATGGATCTGTTCTTAATAAAAATATCACTTACTTAGCTTGGAATAAAGATGATGTTCCCTTAGCACTTGCAACACCAACCTCAAGTGATGCTCATGCTCCTCTCTTGGCTTAGAATAAACAAGTATGTCATCTAGGAACACAATGAAATCCTTATCTATATAATTCCTAAATACAAAATTCATCAAGAACATAAATACAATTGGTTCATTGGTCAATCCAAATGGAACCGCTACAAATTTACAATTCCCATACCTGGTTCTAAAAGTTGTCTTATTGATGTATTATTCCTTGATTCTCACCTGGTGATATTTTGATCTCAAGTCTATCTTTGAAAATATCTTTTCTCCTCTTAGTTGGTCAAAGATATCATCAATCCCGGGTAGAGAGTACTTGTTATTCACAAGTGG
Organism: Picea mariana; assembly: GCA_032191745.1. NCBI lineage: Eukaryota > Viridiplantae > Streptophyta > Pinopsida > Pinales > Pinaceae > Picea > Picea mariana. Next base: position 67,108 of record JASDQU010371668.1, read on the forward strand.
ATTTATTCAACTGTCTAAAGTCAATACACAACCACAACGCTTCCTCTTTCTTTTTCACAAAGAGTATTGGCGCTCCCCAAGGTGAAACACTTGGTCATATGTACCCCTTCTTCAACAATTATTCCAATTGCATTTGTGTTTATTTTAATTTTAGAATACTCATTATGTAAGGAGTCTTTGATATTGGGGCATAAACTATCACTAAATCAATAGAGAAATATATACCCCTCTTTGATGGCAATCCTATTATTTCTTGTAATCCATCCTCAAACTCTTGCAATACTTCAAAATATTCGAGGCTTGGCTCTTTGGACTATTCCGTCTCCTCCACATGAGCTACATATAATTGACATCCATTCTTGAAAGATATCTTCAATTTTAAGATTTAGATCTATCTTATAGAAACTGGTATTGGAATTCTTTTTACAATTCTTTTCTTCCCTTCTTCTCCAAGACATGTAAATCTCTTATTGTCTCAATCTAGGGCATCATGGTGCTTGTCCAACCACTCCATTCCAATTAGGATATCATAATATTCTAATGGTATGATATTCAGGTCAACCTTAGTGTTTTCTTGATTTAAATTTATTGGAAAATATATGACATCCTCATTGATCCTTCTTTTGGTTCCAATGGCTAGATGAACCAACCACGATCGTTCAAGTTTTCTTTTCTTCAAATAAAATCTGTCCACTATTTTAGTATCAATGTAACTATAGATTTACCCCAAATAATTTAAAATAGCAAAAATATGATTTATGCTCTTACCTTCCACCTTGATCACATGGGACTGATTCTCTTCTTGTCGATCTTATAGGGATGCATATATCCTTGGAATATTTTTTCCCATGTCTCCCACTCCAGTAGCCTCTTGGATGTTGTGTAGTGTACTTGTTTTTCCTTCTTTGTGGGGGAAATACTTTGACATGTGATATTTTTTAAATCCCCAACATTTGATTGATGGTATTCCCCTTTTTCCCAGGGATTTTTCCTTCTCAGATTCATTCTTAATAGGTTGTTATTGCTTATTTGTGTTAGGACTATCTCTATTGAAAGACGATTTGAATCTCTTTCTTCTTTTATTATATTTCTACGTCTTCTTATACTTCCAAGGCTTCTAAAAAGACTCTCTTTATTTTTCTTGCTCATATAGGTACTTATCATTTCTAATGGTCTCTGTCAAGGTTTTGGGTTCATCATATTGAATTTTATGTTTACAAAAAGATGGAATTCCACTTAGAAACCTTTGTATTTTCACCTTATCATCCTTAATAAGCCCAACATATCTCAAAAATCCCAATAAATTCTTTTCATATTCTCTCGTGGTCATGCTCCCCAACCTGATTTTAAAGAAAGCTTTCATCTTTTTTTCATACTAGTTCTCAGAAAGCTACTCCCACTGAAAATATTTCTTGAACTACTTCCAAGTAATATTAGTCTCATCAATGTGCTCAATTTGCTTCAAATGGTTCCACCAGATAGAATATTTTCCATGAGAATGATATGTGGAAATCTTGTCTTCTAAGTTATATGTGTAGTTGTGCAACTAGAAATACGTTCTGATCCCAAGTAGCCAGGATTCAACATCATCTTCACCTCTGCTTTCACCATCAAAATATGGTGGATTAAGATTCCTAAGTTCTCCTTGCAAGTTATTTGACTCACATTTTCTTCTTTGATTCCTAACATGAGAAATTTATGGACTACTCCTTCACTCCTCATATGCATGAAACTTTTTGGCCGAGTGAGTAAGTTACTGAACTACCTATGAGTTCTATTAGAACTCCTTGAGTGACTGGATCTTCAATAGTTATCTCTCCTATCATGATGTTTACCTCTTTCCTCATGTCTTGAGCCTAATCCATTCTCCACTTGTCTCTGAAACTGATCTAGGATTTGCATCATCTGGGAATTTATTTGATTCTTCTCCTCATGTACCCTTATTATCTTCTCATTCTCATCTCTATAAATCTACACTTCCATTCTCAAGCTTCGCATAGTCTCTACCAATTATGTTGGTTCCACTCTCCTCTTGTGTCCATTATATCTTGTCTCTACATTACCAACACTGATATGTTGGGATTTGGATTCTCTATCATGAATGAAGGCTCCCTTTTCATCTTCCATGTCTCTCATATGCAATCCTAGCTTGAACTGATATGCTTATACACCTTAACTCTAAAAAATGTGCAAGCAACTATTTTTTTAGTGTTAGCCATATTGTAAGAAAAAAATTTGAGTAAAAGCTACAGGTGCTTCTTCTTCTCGAGCCATGGTGAATTATATCACAATTATCGAAATTCTAATAATCCCATATTACTCTCCTATGGGTTAGCTTTCCAACGACTTTAATCATGCTCAAATGTGAGCTTTGGATAGATAGATATGGCCTCTTAAATTTTCTAAGGCATCATTTGTATGATGATGTCACCATGTCCACGTAGCATCCACATGGGCCTATATCACACTTTTGAGATGAAGTGGACCTGTTCTATACCATTGAACATATGTCTTTGGGCTTCCAATCTCTCAACACTATCAGAAACACATTCACAAAGAATTTCCATTGGAATGCAACATTTCCAGCCTATTGATTTCCTTGCAACCTACAACATTGTTAGGATCCCTTCATAGTGATTCTCCCAACAGGATGTCGAGTCAACACTTTTCAAGGATTTCCAAAATTCTACATCGTGAAATAATATCAGGCCTATGCTATCAATATTTTTCCATTGGGTAGCAACTTTACATACACACAAATTATCCCATAAGCCCGCAACCCACGAAACTATCAGGCTTAACTTCATAGGAATTTTTCTCACATCACTTCAAGGAGAACACCATATAGAGGAGGTTTTTACGGAACCTCCCTAAAAAATTATTCTCTTAGTTGTTTATAGCCGAGTTTGTTAGCGGAGGTAGGAAGGCAAAGGTTTTTGTAGATTTGTTTTTTGGTACGACTTTATGGTACAAACACCCTGGTGCGCATCTAAAAAAACAACACCGAGACTTTAATGTTCAAATGCACCGTCACTGTTCATAGCAGAGGCATATGATTGTAAGTTTTTTCGAAGGTTTTTTTTTGGGTGTGCCTTTAAAGAAGCTATGCACTAGCTAGTTCATGAACAATACAGTACCGGTGCATCCACATTCCAGTAGCACCAACATGCTTTACAATAAAATTACATGCATCGAATAAATAACACCGGTTCCATTGAAAAGTATGCACCGGGACATTCATGAACAATACAACACCGACGCATCCATGTTTCAATAGCACCACCCTACTTTATAAAAATGTTACATGCACTGAATAAATCCCACTGGTGCTATTCAATGGTACCCACCGGTGCGTCTTTATGTCTAAAGGTGCACCATGTTAGGGTAAATAAAAAAAATTACCAAACCAATTTTCATTGTTACAATGCATCCTATGCTTCCTAACTATCAAGCAAGCACCACAGCTCACCTTTTTTCCTAAGACACCTTGCTTCTAGTGCTCTACACTGACTATGATAGCTCCATTGGTGGATTCCACCCATTTCCAAATTTTAGAAATTACCATGAATTTTCATTTCCTCTAAATAGTGCAACCATGCCTCTTCGGGATAGAAGAGACCATGTAAACTATTTATTACCATCATATTAGCATTTTCATCAAATTAAAATTAGGATTTATCTTTAAATTTCACATTTTTTTTCTTTTTCACGCGGTGCACTTGAACGATTTGTCTTTCCTCGAAATGATGCATACTGTGTTAAAAACATAGTGCGAATTTCCCTTGGTGTGTATTGTGTTAAATAAATAGTGAGCACTACTTTCGACACGCCAATATATGTTCACACAGATGTTGTGCAATCTAGTGTATCATGATAAATTACTAAAAAACAAAGCGGTACATCCTTTGGAATGCCCTGACACTGGTGAAAACATGGATCATACCCACACTGACCCATTACACTTCATTAAATGCATCACTCGCTCAATGATATATAAAAACTAACCTAGTGGTGCATCAATTTTAACTAACCACATCGGGGCGTACCCAAAATATAATTCCCTAGAAATTCAATGTTCAAACACACTACCACATTTTATAAAAAATTACATGCATCTATACACTTCACTTAAATAATTGCACCTCTAACATAACGATTTATAAAATTTAACGTATCATTGCAACCATTGTAATCAATCGCACCAACCCTGTATATAGAAATGCACCAGGATATATATTTCCTGAATTTTCATAGCGAGGCATCTTAGCAGATGCCTTGTTCTCAGTGCACTCACATTTACAACACACTGTGGAACAAAAGGATGGTTCTCCACTATCATGCTGGTACCGGTGCATTATAGTAACACTGCACATCGAGTTGTTGTGTTTTTTCCATGATGCTCTGTAACCAGTGTTGTCAACAACATAACACATCGTTAAACAAAATGTTGGTTCTCCAATAACATGGTAACATCGATGCATTTACATTAACACATCACACCAACTCTGTGGATTTATAAGAACAACCCTTTTGAAATATACACTCGACACTGAGAGGGGGGGGTAAATAAGTGTCTGGAACTTTTGGCTACTTTTTTCACTTTCATAGATTAACTAAATTAACTGAATAAGATATGTAGTTCAATTAATTATTCATAAACATCTAAAACAAAAACTGCATGAAGTAGATATAATATATTTCTTTTATTTATTTAACTTGTATGAATACATATAAAATCAATCCTTTAGTATATTCGACTTCAACTGAATATGAGAGATCCATGTCTCTGATACAAGACCTAGCTTATAGTTCTCAAATCCAATTCAAAAATGAGGAATCCAACCCTCATAACAAGACCCAGCATGTTGATCTCAAATCCAATTGAGATGTGAGGAATCCAACCCTCATAAAAATACTCAGCTTGTAAACAAGCACCAACCTAATAGAATTAACTTCGATTCAATCCATTATATATGCATATATTTAATCCACTAAGACACACTTAGATTCACGATCACTTCTGGTTTATATAGTATTTCAAACGATATAGGATTGAACCAATGTGTCTTTTTGACATGGACCATTGTACCTCTTCATTTAACTAACTAATATTGATTCAAACTTTTTCCTCATGAGTTGATCACATAGATGGATTGACTCATTATATAATTCTCATTCTTATGTTGCATCCTCAGTTTGCCAACATATCATATTCAAGATTTTAACGATTCTCTGTATTGTTATGGTGTTAATTCTCTGTCGAATTACTCTACAGACCTTAAGATATTTACATAAATGAAATATGTATGAGGCACTTCCTTCAACCCAATGTCAAATGACAGTAGGCTCAAAACCATGGGCTTATCCATTTTAAGCGTTGGTCATAACACCTGTTCTTTCACCCTTATTCCTTTATCACGAGACCAATGTTGGAGCCAATTCCTCTGGACTACAATCTTCTTGCATTTTATCAGACTAATAATTTCTGAAGTAAACTTCGTTGAAGTACATATGAGTACTCTCTGTTGACATATTTTTCATATGCCTTTTGGCTAAGAACCAATGTCTTAACTCATTTTTGGCATGTATTTATTGAACTTGGCCCTCAATTTTATTTTAAGAACCTTCACATGACCAAGTGCTAGGACTGTTATACTTAGGCCAACAAGATGTCTGAGTCTTAAGGTATTCAAGATTATTGGACTTTAAAAACCTTATATCCTTCTGGAGTAAATTTCATTGAATTGCGTATACTCTGTTCACTAGTATATCGAACGATCGATTTTAATATTTTTTTGAATGGACGATCCTAGTTTAGCCAAAGGATTCAAAAAAATCGACAACCACAACTTAATCATGAGTTGAGATCTACGGTCCGTGCTCTTTCAACATAGTGGAGCTTTAACACTTGGCCACTGTGGACTTTAATATTAAGTTGACGTGTGTCCATAAAATTCAATGGTCCAGATCATTGTGTGATGCCTCCACCGAGCTAATATTGTTAGACTTAAGAACATTTACATGACCAAGAGATAAATTTCTTATTCTCTGTGTTAAATTTCACACAGAAACACTTTGGGACCTCTATTCCATACGACCATAGGTGGTGGCTAGGCATTAAGCCAAACATGTGCTTAATCACTTATCAATATCAACGGTCATGTTTTAATTGCATGTTGAGATGGATAGTTCTCATTCACTTCGAAACTTCAGCCTTCGACACTTCAGGTAGTTGTTGGTAGGAGAAACTAGATATCCCCGACGGACATACTCCTGGAGTGATGTAGCTTGTTGTTGTCACTATTTATGTGGAACTGGCTAAGTGGCTTCCATGTGTCACCTAGATTAATGACTTACATATAAAGTGCCAACTGGATCTTGACACTTGTCACCATATTATTGTGTCACATGTCCTTGCTGATGTGGATCTCCTGAAGTGTCATATGTCTTTCCCCTTTGGATCATATATCGAACGGTCTAGTTTTCACCTGAATTCTTGATCGTACGACCCTCATTCACTTCAGGACTTTGGGGATCCATCCTTCGAGTGAACTTACATGTTTTAGACCCCTTTCCGCCGAAGGGATCAACGCAAAATTTGACCACCATTGGACCCACCTATCCTCATCCAATGGTCACCATGCATTGGCCAGATCTGATGACCCTCATTCACTTCGGGACTTTAGGGCTCCGGTCTTCGGGTGAAATCACATGTTTTGTACTTATTTTCACTGAAGTGGTCAATGCTAGAGTTGACCTTCCCCTCTCCTTTACTGTGATATGACGGTTCTCATATTTTCACTCTAGATCAATGGTCGATGACAGTTTGTTTAATCCGAGACTTTGGGATATTTGTGGTTTACACTATCCTTCCACTAAACTTGATCATATGGTCGATAATTAATCCGAAGTCCCTCCTTGATCTAACGACTGGCGATATTTCATGACTTCGCGAGTGCGTGTCTCTGCCTTATCTCCAATGTTTGCCGAAGTGGCGAAGTTCTGATGTCCTGAAACTTACACTATCCTTCCTTTTGGATTTATCTGACGATCATGATAGATCCCAAACATAACTAATGATTGAGAGCTCACTTGAATTTCCTCCACAAAATCCAACGGATCTACATTCTAGATCGAATCTTGATCCAAGAGCTGGGAAACCATCCGAATCTCTTGCTTTAGAACTGTCACTTGAGATCAAATTCTTCCCAACCATTGACTTCCCCTCGATCTGAAGGTCGTGAATTGTCCCAAAAACTACATCAGCAGACATGATTCTTCCTTGATTCTTTTGGAGTTTTACTGTGGGGATTTCAATCTTGATAACACTTCTGCAATGCACTCTTCCTTCTAAGCTTTCCTTCATCCTTTCCAAAGACCTTAACTTTGCATGCTTCGATTTTGTGTGTGTATTCTTTGTAGAATCTCCTTGCTATCTCTCCTGAGATTTAGGAACATAGGATAATTGTTGATCCTATCGTGATCAACAATGACCTCGAATTTCTTCTTGCCCAAGGAAATCTTTCTTTTCCTATGATTATTGTACATGTTTGACTCATTTTTCCATCAATGACAAAACATAATCAATAATGCCAACAAACCCACTGGTAATGTAAAGAGCACGACACTGGGTTGAATTTTCACAAATTTTATGCATAGTGCATCTTATGGTAAGAATCGCTAAGATCCTCAGAAGTGCACCAATTGAGAAAATTGCATCGATGCATTCTATTAATCTAATGCACCACCAAGTTTTTGAAGCACAAATTTCCTCTATGGTGCATCAAATAAATAAAACACATCGGTAATGTGTACAACAACACAGTGAGAAAAATACATAATAATTTACCATATCGGTTCATTTATTAGATGCCTCATCATGAGTGTGTTATAATACAAATGCACCAGTATCAATGCATACAAATCACAAATGAAGCATCGATGCATTAATTTAAATGCAATGCATTGGGTCGGTTAAGTAAGTTACCAAGAAAAATGGTTTAAAAATTATCATTCCGATGTGCATTGTAAAACACACTCATTAATGGCGTGTCATGAAAATACAACGCACTAGTTAAACACATTTGCTACATGTACTAACATATAGAGTCGGTATTTTTAATATAACCTAGTGCACTGTGTGGTTTAACACCAACCCTTAATCCCTGCACTATAAATCACAATACATCGCTATAGATATCGATGATCTTCTGGAAATGATGCACCAATGCATTATATTGAACAAATTTTTGTTGGTTCTTATGTCTGATAAGGTGAACCAAATGTGGTGCATATGTATTTGTTAGGAGAACCTCTTACTTTTTCACTTTTTTTTGCAAACAAAAACTATTTTCAGTTTTTGAAATACAATTTAGTTATACATGTTTTTGTTTTATATTTTAAATTCATTATATCTATATATATGTGCCTAAAAAATATTTTATGTGAATGAGATACGCCGACGATGATGAGTGTTGTAGAAACAACAACAACAATAACAACCAGAAGAAAAAAAATTTAATTCACAATGTACATATGCAAACCTCCACAGTTAAATTTTGTGGAGGTTTTTCTTTGCGGAGGAAAAAACATAGGTCACTCTTCGGTGCCTCTCATAATTTATCGCATGTAACTGATCCTCTTCCACTTCTTTAGTGCTTTGCTTCGCATATCCTCCTCCGCAGGCTACTTGAATTTCTCTAAGATAACATCCTTGTCATTCCTTTAGCCATAATATGAACTGGTGTTAATTCACTTGTAGATCACATATCTACACTTCCTATTCTTTGCCTCGATGGGGATTATCAAATATTTATTTGAGGATGGGGAGAAATTTTGTAGCCCTGAACTATCTGTAGCCAAGACCCTTGCTTGTGGCACTAACCACATCAAATTCATTCCCTTCCAAGTCCATCATCTTGGACCCTACTTTGGCATAATTAGAACTTTCGAGCTCTATGATTAGAGCTTCCCAATTCCCCTTTTCCCTTTTCAACAAGAAAGGACCCTGGTAGATGTCTTAATTATAACATTGTGTCAGCCACAAGATTGACCTAAGCTCCATATTGTATATTTAATAGATTTAAAAAAGCACATTTGGAAAAACAATCGATGATCCATAAGCTTTGTCAGAATGATTTATCACTAAATATTAAGAATTTCCTTGGCCTTGACCTACTGCTCCATGAGATCCTCACCATTGTACTTACTAAGAAGTTCATCATATTTATTATATCCTTAATTTCCACCCTACATGCTAGAAGGGAATCCATGAGAATATGTAAATCCAAAATGCATGTTTTTCCTAATATTTGAGCCCTTTTTGGATATCATCGTTGGACACATAGGTGATAACAAGTGATGACTCTCGCTTGAAATCAATTTTCAACAAGCGACGACCCCTAAAAATTCTATATTCGGGGAGTTACGATGATCCATCGCATATCTCCTCGTAACTCCCCGAATCTAGAAGTTTTATGGGTCATCACTTATTGAACAGTGTTGTCATGCGAGGGTCATCGCTTGTTGTCACCTATATGTCCAACGATGATCTCCAAAAAGGGCTCAAATATTAGGTAAAAAATTCATTCTGAATTTACATCTGCTCATTGATTCCCTTCTAGCATGTAGGGTGGAAATTAAGGCTATAAAAACCCCCTGCAAAATATCTCTATATACAATAGAAGCAAGTGGACAAGGTTGTAGAAAAATATAGAGATATGTTCACTTCACCTACAATGGTGCCTCTACGTTGCTAGGTCAAACATTCCATTGACTTTATACTTGGTGTGCCCTTACCCAATGGTCCTATATATACATGCACCCTTTTGGAGAATGAGCAAATAAAGTGTTAGATTCATGAGCGCATATGAAAGGGCCAGATTCGACTATTGAGAGAGCGTGGGTGTATCAGTATGAGAAGTTTTACCACTTTTAACCACAATATATAAAATTCAACTTTATGAGCAGTATATTATCAATGTATCATCAATATATCATAAGCATATAAACATAAGTAACATCACATCACATCAAATACACATTACACTGTAATTTATGTGGAAACCAAAATGGGAGAAAACCACTGAATTATTTCTTATATATTGTCAAGAAGACATTCATTGGAAGAACCAAATTACCAATTCTCTAGCTACAACTAGAAGGAGGCTACAACCCCCTATTTATAAGATCAAACTTGAAGGAAGCTACAACTCCCTGAATTCTCTGGCTCCAACCAGAAGGAAGCTACAACTCCCTGAATTCTCTGGCTCCAACCAGAAGGAAGCTACAAACCCCTGATTCTTAGGCTCCAACTTGAAGGAATATCCAACTCCCGATTTTTTTTGACACCAACCAAAAGGAGGCTACAACCCCCTTTCCTTGCCCCGTCCTGTCGCCTTGAAATTCAAGTGTAGAACAAACTGTCACCACCACAATCACTGCCACTGTTGCTGTCACCAATCTGTTACTGTCACTGATACTCAACATCAAGAAAACATGATCCTCTCACATGGATACCATAACCAAACCATGTACATCAACTTGTATCAACCATGCATCAATCATGCACCAAAACCTATACCAAACCGTGCATCAACAATGCACCAAAACATGTACCAAACCGTGCATCAACCATGCACCAAAACATGTACCAAAGAATGCATAAAAAATGCACCAACACCTGTACCAAACCGTGCATCAACCAAGCACCAAAACCTATACCAAACCATGCATCAATGATGCTCAAAAACCTATACCAAACCATGTATCAACCATGTATCATATCATGCATCAAACTTGTACCATACCATCAACCATGTACGAACATGTACCATAAATCCTGTAGCATGAGATGTGCCTCAACCATATACCATATCACTCATGATATGTCTCAATCATTCCATACACCATGTACCATAAGATATCATCAATAAAGTGACTCAAAAAAGTACCAACCAACCAATATCATATACCAAGTATATGCCTCAACCATGTGATCCGGGGGATCAAAAAAATGCTCAAAAATAAAAGTGTTCGAAATTTCTCGAAAATGGTTTCATTGCATATATCTCGTCCTCACAATCCCAGCACAACTTGAACGGGCTCAAACAGAGTCTGTATGGAAAAGATATGGTTTTTTATCTGTTTTCCCAAACATGCAAATTTTTCTGACTGTGTAGTCCGTACATTTCATATAGGATGATGTGGCAGTTGAATGTACAATTTGTACGACTATACAAATGACATGGCATGGTGATGTTGACTGCTGACATGGTAGGGTGATGTGGTAGGGTGAATGGACAAGTGGTGATTTGGACCAATCATTGGTTGACACGTGGTAGTTTTTGGTGGCCAATAATAAAGTGCCATGTGGCCCACTCAGAGGCTGCCACATGGCACACCCTCATTGTGTAAAATATTTGGGCTTTGCGGGGGTCGAACCCGCGACCTCCGGAAGGGGAAAGGGTTTTGCGTAGGATGGGACACCAGGTCCCATACCATATGGTTCTTAACCCTTAAGATTGTAAATATTATTTAAACTTGAAGATTGATTCATCTGGGTGGAAAAAGGGTCGGGGCTAAGCCCCAACCCATGGTCACCAACTCTACAACACTTACCACATGTAACTAGGTGCATAGAGTAGTGGAAGGCGGCTGACCAACAACTGCATAAATTTAGCCCAACACATGGCCACATGGCCCATGAGGCCGAGATCTCTAGGATTGAGAGCGCTAATTTGACTAACGACGCGACAAATCCACCCATGAACCAGATTGAACACAAGAGCTAGGTTTAGTGAGGGAGAGGCCGATTGTTTGCACAATGGGTGCATTTGGGAGATGATAGACAACAAGTATTGGGGAAAAAATTCCAGGAAGAGTATTTTCTTTAATTTTTGGCCAAACCAAGTGCAAAAAGAGCCCGGACAAGGGTTTTTGGACATTTTGGAGCCATTGGAGCCATCTATTTTTCATTTTGATCATTGTAAAGCATAGTATTAATACTTTTGAGCATATATTGAAAATGATCCATTGGAAGCTGGACCAAGAGATGTAGCCCAAGAGAGGGGTGAACTCCTTTATCATTTTTCTATGTTATGCGCTTATTTTGATGGTTGTTTATGACTGGTTTTGATGTTCATTTAAATTAAAAACTCAATAATTTCATGTGATTTCAACTTTATCCAATTTCCCAAGACACATACATTTTCCACTTGCAATTTTATATGCACAAACCTTTTCATTTTTAGATAAAGTCGGTATCAGGGAAAAGGTTTTTGAAGGTTTGATTTGTTTGCAAGTGTTTTGTTTTCTAATGCTTACAAGGTTGAAGCTCACAAGAGAAGAAAGACAACTTGTGGATCCAAGTTCTCAACTTTCAAGAAGGAGAACAATATATTCACCTCAATTTTTAAGGAGACATTCACCAAGTATGGCTGATGAGGAGAGTCATGAAATTCCCACTTCAGAAGAGGAAAATTTTAGTAAATCCTTTTATGATATGACATAAATGGTGAAATTTTTATATGAGGAGAGGAATGTAAGGTTGCAAGGAGAAATCTCAAATCCTCCAAAAGGAAATGAAGATAATGGTTATAAGACTCCAAAATGGAATGGAGGGAATGGTGGCACTCAATCTCCTTCACCTCCATCTTCCACTTCCTCTACTATTTCACAACCTTCTCCAAATTCTCGAAAAGAACATTGTAAAATTCCTCCACAAACTCATTTTCTTAAGCTTGATATTAAGTTTGAATTGCCTATGTACAATGGAGAGGTAAGTGCTGAGAAATTGGATAATTGGATTCGTCATATTGAAGTGTATTGTAGGATACAAATAATCCAGGATGATGAAACTAAGATTCAACTTTCTTCTCTTGGATTGGAAGGTGCAACACTCATTTGGTGGGAAGCCAAAACTCAAGAGGACATGAAGAAGCATGGTTAATTTTTGTCCTCTTGGAATGATTTTATTGTTACAATTAAAAGACAATTTTATCCATTAGCATACTCACGGATTGTAAAAACTTTAGACAAGCTAAAGGGAAAAATGTGCAAAGATACACTCAAGAATTTAGGAGAAGAGCTTTGATTTTTGGTATAGATTTATCTTATCAAGAAAGTTTACTCAAATACGTTGGAGGATTGCATAACTACTTGAGACACACGATTATCATGTTTAACCCTACAAATCTAGATGAAATTTGTGTACATGAAACTCATATATAAGCAAGAGGGAAGAATGCTCCTTAAGAGGGTAGAAAGAAACCATTTTTTAATGGAGACAAAGGAAAGGGGAAATTCAAAGGAAAAGGAAGGAAGAATGATTCAGTCAAGAAAGAGGGGCAACAACTCTCATGTAAACATTGTTCAAAATATGGCCATTAAGAAGACCACTATTGGAAACTTCATCCTGAAATGAGACCCAAAAAGTTCAACAACAAAGGGAAACCAAAGACTATTGCAACTGCACAACATGATTTAGGATATGATTCTGGAGATGAAACAAAAATCACAGCCATGGGTTTTCAAGGTAAGGTTTCCATTTCCAGTACTAGTTCTTCAAGTAGTAGCCTCAATGAAACTCAACATGAAAAAGAAAGAACAAAGATTTTCCACATAAGAGTTATTTCAAATCATACCAAGATAGATACTCTATTTGATACTGGATCACAAGCAAACCTCATTTCTGAAGACACTGTCAAGAAATTGCATTTGGAAACAACTCCTCATCCTAAACCATATCCTCTAGGCTGTATATGTGACAATGCCAAATTGCATGTGACAAAAATATGTAAACTTACATTTTCCATCACTGCAAACTTTATATATGAGGTAGAGCTTGATTTTATTCTATTGGATATTTGTGGTATTGTTTTGGGAATCCCATATTTATATGATAGGAGAGCCATCTTTCATCTTCATGAGAACAAATATCATTTGTTTAAAAATGGAGTTGAGTACATTGTTAGAGCACATACCAAGAAGTTGAATTTGTCACTTGTAAATGCTAGACAAATGAAGATGTTAGTCAATGCTAGTAAGGACTTTGTACTCTTGATGATCAAACCCAAAGACAATGTTGAAAAATAAGCTTTCCAAGGATGTGATGCAAATTTAAAATCTGATTTGTATGAGGTTGTTAAAAAATATGATGAGATGTTTTAGGAACCCAAAGGATTGCCTCCTAAAAGAGGTATCCAACATGAGATCCAATTGCAACAAGATTGTCCTCTTCCAAA
>JASDQU010371669.1:0-12788 GCA_032191745.1 Picea mariana
CTTAACTTCAACAACAAGAGACTAGCATTTTCATCAAACTTTTCTTTAGTCTCACATGCCTAGTTTTGGATTAGTCAACAACCCTAACTTGAAGTAATCATAACTTTGTACCTGTAATGTATAAATATCTAAAATGGATACACAATGTTCTTCAGTGTGGTTTATTCAATTCCTCCAGGTTTCACTACTTGTAACCTCTCAAAAAAGGAGTTATAGAAAAAATGGCATACCTTGTTGAATTCTGTCTTATTCCAGAGAGCGACCTTGTAGAGAGTGCCCCGCACAGAATATTTGTTGAATTGATCAAAAACTATTACATAGAATAATAAAAACTATACCCTAACCAACACATTTTGTTTCATTGAATTCAGATATTTTATGAATAAGTTATGACTTTTGTTACCCGAAACACCTGTTTTTGACTAGTTCCAGGACTAGCCACAAACCCTATTTTCCACAGAGTGTAAATCCAAAAATACAATGACCCAAAAGATGAATTTTTTATCACAGATATTTGGATATGTTTTGTCAATGTAATAGCAATTTCAGGGTCTGAATCATTATAGAAAACAATTTATAGTGAAAATGGTGCGATGACCTGTAAATAACATACCTTAGAAAGCACCATCAAAAGAATTTATCCTTCCTTGCATTTCGGACTTATTTTCTTCACCTTCCCTCAGAATTTTGTCTTAGATATCCTTGGTTACCTCAAACACCTATATATATTCAATATTCTCAAGTTTTTTTAAAATGAGAGAGCCTTGCCTCTTATTTATACTCTCCAAGTAGCTTCCTTAAAAACATCTTCTAGGTCACTTGGCCCCACTTTCCTTACTTTAGGGTTAACCCACTTCTAATTTTTCCATTAAATTTATTATTGAAATAATTTATTTTGTATTCACTTTGAATTACAATACACTCATTACTTCACTTTATTATTTACCTTTTAAAATCTATTAAACCACTTTGACTATTTTGACCTTTTGGGGCTTCTAGATGACATATCAGGGTCCTCCAACTTCGTAAGGCCATAACTCTCAAACCATGAGGAGTTATGTGACGTTCCACATACCACCAAAAATGGAATGACATGTACTATCCATATATAATAGTATTATCAGAAAATATATCTTAACTCATGTTGTTATCCATCAAACAAACTTGGGTCCATTACCCAAACCTGGGGTATCCAACTTCTCATGGCCATAACTCTCTAACCGTGAGGAGTTGTGTGATGTTCCACATACCACCAAAAATGGAATGACAAGAACTATTCATATAGGATAGTTTACCTAACAAATTCATTGTCCGTCATCTCATTATTCCACAATATACATGGGTTCTCTTACTCTGCAAAGCATCTTTTCGTGAGGGCTTTCACCATAAGGGGACCACTTTGGAGTTCATCCATCTTTACTTCTTATCAACCATGACAAGACAATAATGAGTCATCTTTGCATCAAACAATATTGGGTCCATCACCCAAACCTTTGTGCTGTGGGTCTTTCTTCAAGGGTTGACATCAATGAAAACCAACCTTAATCAACATCTTCAACTCGTTTGGAGAAATCTCAAAACCCAAATATATGAGCTCTTTCTTCAAGAAATAATACTTTTTCATATTGTTTAACAACTTCTCCTGTTGCATCCTCCTCATTACCAATGCCAAATGTCTCCAGTGCTCCTCTTTACTCTTGCTAAACACCAATATATCATCCAGATATACAATCACGAACTTACGAATGAAATCATTTAACACTTCATTCATTAGTCTCATAAAAGTACTTGGGGAATTTGCTAAGACAAAAGTCATAACAAGCCATTCATACAACCCCTCATTTTTCTAGAATGTTGTTTTCCACTCATCTCCTTCTCTCATCTTGATCTGGTGATATCCATTTTTCAAATCTATTTTTGAAAAATAGTTGGCTCCAATGAAGAAATCCATCAAGTCATCCATCCTTGTCAATAGAAATCTATATCTAATGGTAATATTGTTTATGGCTCTCGAGTCCATACACATTCTCCACCCTCCATCTTTCTTTGGGCTTAATACAGTTGGTACTACACATGGACTTAAGCTTTCTCGGACCAATCCTTTGTCTAACAGATCTTGAACCTATCTTTTCACCTCCTAATTTTATTGAGGTGTCAACCTGTACATTTTTTTATTTGACAGGCTTGATCCTAGTATCAAGTCAATGTGATGACTGATGCTTCTGATAGGTGGCAATGAGTTTGGAAACTCATCCACTACAATATCAAAAAAATTCTCTAGTAGCTCCTGAACTTCCTCAGGAAAATATTCCAGTGAAGTACTGGTAAGGATAACCCTCGATTTCCTCACTACAACAATCTACATCTCATGTTCCTCCTTTACTTCATTCAGGAGTTCCTTCCCACTCATGAGAAGTATGCTCGCATTGGCTTCATCTTTCAGCTTCTTTTCTTCGATTGGCAGCAACATGTGTGTTATATCGTTCTTCTCTAAGATGTATGTGTTCCTCCTCCCATCATGAATAACATTTATGTCATACTTCTAGGGTCTTCCCAACAAAACATGACAAACATCCATAGGAATTACATCAGATAGGATCTCATCCCTATATCCTCCTATTTTAAATTCAACCAGGCATTGTTTAGTAACTGTTACTTGATAAACTTTCTGCAACCATGAGACTTTATTTGATGTCAGATGTGCAGTTGTCTCTAGCTCTAGCCTCTCCACCATCTCCATGGATACTAGGTTGTCAGTTCGCCCACTATCAATTATAACCTTGCAAACTTTGTCCTTCATTTTGCAAGTTGTCCTGAA
The DNA here is from genome assembly GCA_032191745.1 of Picea mariana. Classification (NCBI taxonomy): domain Eukaryota; kingdom Viridiplantae; phylum Streptophyta; class Pinopsida; order Pinales; family Pinaceae; genus Picea; species Picea mariana. Next base: position 2,819 of record JASDQU010371669.1, read on the forward strand.
CAAATTGTTCCTTTGCACTGCCTTTTTAATCTCTGGCTCTTGCTTCAAAAGAACCTTCTTCATCATCAAGGATCTTCCATCCTCTGCACCTTTTGTCTCATCATCTTGCTTCTATTCTTCTGAGATATGACCTTCACCTCCTTTATTTCTCTCGAGACAATCCCAAGACATGTGTCTTGTTTTTCCACTGGCATAACACCTCACTTCTCCTCCTCTCCTCTTCCTATTCCTCTGGGAAAATAACTTCTACCACCACTCTACCCTCCTTGGGAACTTCATCCTTTCTCAAAGTGACTATGTGGTTTCTCTACCTCATCCTTAGGATTTTGTTCTTTATCTTGGACAACTCCCTTGCCTCTATTCAAGCTACGACCTATGTTTTGTTGACTCTTCTTCCTAGCTAACTTCTCTTCTTCTTTCAGTGCCATTTGATATGCATCCTTTACTGTCCTACCTATCGCCATACTAATTTCATCCTGGATATCATACCTCAAGTTGTTAATGTATCTGAAAAATTTCTCTTCATCCCTTTCTCTCTGTCCATCTCTAATGTTCAACTTGTAGAATTATGTTGTGTACTCTTTCACAGTCAATCCTCTCTGTCTTGGGTTGTACATCCTCATGAACAGATTTATCTAGTAATCCTTGGGCATGAATTTCGTCCTCAACTTGGCTACCATTCGATCCTAACTCTTGATATTTTTCTTTCCTTTTCTCCTCATGTCAACCTGTAGTTCATCCCACCACAATGATGCATGTCCTTTCAGCCTAGTGAGAATATGTCTTATCTTTTTCCCCTCTTCAAAATCCTCATAGTCGAAATACTTGTCCATTTCTTGTATCCAGTCAATCAATTCCTCTATGTCTAAATTTCTTTCATACATAGGGATGTAAATATTCACTTTGGAACCCAATTTGACAACCACTTTCAGTGAGTGTTCTTCCACTACATCCCCAGCCATAGCTTCTTCAACTTCGACTTCTTCATTCTCTGCCTCATTGACATCTCCAGCATTAGGCTCTCTCCTTTGTGTTGTCTCCATGGCATCTAGCCTTGCATGCAATTCTCTCATTTCTCTTTCCATATCTCTATTGGCTACATGTAGCTAAACACGTCTTCTAGGCAGCATTGTGTTGACGCTTTTAATACCTCTCCTTACAGAATTCAATTATGTACTCACTCTAATACTAGTCTTGACGCAAACCCCCCTTCTCTCCAAAGGGATGCTCAACCTTCCGGTCTTGGATCGTTAATCTTATTGAGTCAGAGCGACTCCTTGGGTCCCTCTGGGCACCCGAAATTTCTTTACCCACACGCACAGGTCTCTTCCACAAGTGACCATGGCTATGACCGTGGGTCTATCTCCTTCATGGTTCGTACTTTGGGGATATCCCAAATCCTTCCCTCAACTTTTCCTGGACTACTCTTCTTCAAGGTTCCAAACCCCTCCCACATGTCTCCTTAGATTCACCATCCCCACTATGGTTCGGACTTCTTGATCTCACGAACTCTAGGTTATTCCACTCACAACCTCCAACCTTCTGATTATCGAACTCCTCAATCCATTGCCACGTTCTCTCCTATGATCAATGGTTGAGATTGAATCGTGACTTTAGACTTCACAACTCAGCCTTTGTCAAGTTTTCAACTTGCCGAACCTTCGAGGTACCGAAATACTTCACATTTATCCTCCTTGCAAATTCACCAAATCAAATGGTTTGGGATCATTCGCTTCCCTTTGAGGACGAATATTGCCCACTGACTTTGATGAGAAGTTAAAGGACTCCTTTCCTTGAAGATTTTTTCCTCTCTCCCTCCTGATTTTTCCTTCTTCGATTTCCTTTGTTCCTTTGAACAATCTCTTCAACACTTAGTTGGGAACTTGATCTGTGCACACCTTGCAACAAATTTCTCTCCACACTTCAATTTTTTTGGATGACTTCGCACTCCTTGTGAATATTCTCCAACCACTTCTATCTCTCGTGACTAAATCACGCTAATACTCCTGAGCTTTTGAGTCTGAAAACTCTAGTTCTCACTCCTTGCGAACGTTGATGCACTCCTTACATACATATGAGTTTCACTACCTCTTCTGAGTTTTCGAGTCGAAACAGACTCGATCATGCACTCCTCGTGGACATTATGCACACCTTGCACTCGCTCACTGAAGAGAGTGATTGAAACTTATCTACTCCTCACAATGGCTCATACATTCAACAAAGTAAATGAAGTCATGGATTTAAGAACATAAATAACAAAGAATTGAAAAATAACAGAAACTCTACCATTCGTTTAGATAGGCACATACTCAACACATATTTGGGATGATATATATTTGTTATATTCATCAAACTGAAACTTACATGCATTCATAAAGCGTTTCTCTGCATCTCCCTCTCATAGCTTACAATGGAAATCTACATACTAGATTCAATAGCCTTCAACAACAACCTCTACTAGACAATATTACAAAGATTTATACAAAGGGAATCTCTCGAGTTCTTCCCTCCAACTACTCTACTCTATCTTAATGAAATTGAATGTTATCAACTACTTAGCACTTATTACAATAAATATCGAGTCAAACAGATAAGAGTGCAAGCTCCAAATCTGTACTGCGATCTGATTCATTAAAGAAAAATACATTCCCCCATCACCCTTACATGATGGCTCAACCTCTGATCATTTAAGACATTCATGGCTTAAATTTTTTTTCAGATATCACATTAATACATTGATCGTTTGAAATTCAAAATATTTCAAAATGTGCACTAGTGCACCCAACTGTCTTCCACACTTGTGCTTTGCTGGTGATGCTCCTGCATCAATAAACCAATGTAAATGGTGATTGTTTATGTATAGATGTATATCCCACATTCGCAAGATAAAAGTGAATACCAAGACTTTATAAAAAAAATGTGAATATATATTGATTAAAATAAAGTGGGAGAGTATGGAACCCCACTTAAGGAAATTAAATTTTGTGAGAAAGAACCATGAATCCAGAGGCAGTTAACATTAGTCGTTGATATATGGAGATCAAATATTTGGAGGGGGGTCGATGTTAGTGGGCCATCCCAGCCACATTAGCACCATGATAAAAACCTCATTAGCATCCAAAATAGTTCCAATATGTCTACACAAAAGGAATTATAAAATTGGCTAAGTCCCAAGATATCATGGAGGTGGTGAGGCATGATGGAGGATAAAAGGTATGGAAAGAAGTCTGGTATCCCTACAGACCCACAAACCCCTGGTAAGAAGTGGAAAATAGGTTAAGTCCCAATATGTCTCGGAGGTGGTGACCACGACAGAGGATTGGGGTTATGTGAAGAAGTGAGGTAGCCCAATAGACACAGGAACCCATGGAAAAATATTGAAAATAGGCTAAGTACCAAGAGTGGATCGATCGAGCATACAATATCATAGCTATGTATGTATTGGGTAAATGTTGTAGGACCACAGCCATGGAAATAAATTAGAAAGAAACTAAATTTCAAGATGTCATGGAGCGTGGATATATCTAAACAAATGGTTAAGTATGAAGATATCACAGAGGTGGTGAGAACAATGAAGAGTCGAGGGTATGTGAAGAAATGTTGTGGACGTGTGGACCCATGATACCACGATAAGATGTTGAAAATTAGTTAAGTATGAATAACATGTTGAATGGATATATCTCAAATAAATGGATAAGTATCGAGAAGAAATCAATAGAATGGATATGTTCCGCAGACTCGTGGTGACATCTTGAAAAATCGACTAAGTAAGAAGAATCAGTCAGACAAATGGGATCACAGATACAAGAGTCAAGAAAGTGTTGAAGACTCGTTTCTCATGGTGAGATCTAAGAAAATTAATAAGTATGGAGAATTGATCAGGTGGCTAGGAGGTCACCACTTTTCATAGATCCAACATCCAGGAGATCATCATGTGTCATAGATTAGAGGAACCAGAGGGTGAAGGATCTGACGACTCATGATGTATCATAGACCGACAAAAAAAATAATGGAAAATAATCTAAGTATAAGTGCAAAGTGAGTGTGATGGAACTAGAGGGTACAACTTGGAGATCGGGGAAGCCATAAATGAATAATATATATGACTTAGATCCACGGTGAATCCATTAAGGAAAATCGACGACTGAGATCTGATCAAGAAATGATCGGACGACTGGTGTGCATTGAGGTTTCATGGCATTCTAGTGAGCATATCGACAATAAAGATTGGATCGAAAAGGAAACTAGATCAACGACCAATTTTAAATCTGAAGGAATTATTAGATGGTTTTTTAGCGTTGTTACTATGTTTTATGTGCTAATGAATATTCCTTTGCTATTTTTGTCACCAATAATGTTTTTCTCAAGACTTGGAACTGGGAAAGAAAATAGTCATTGAAAAGCTGCTTCGTTGAAGGATAAATTGGATTTTTTAGAATTGAGAGAACTATGATATAATTCTTCATGAATTGTCGGGCCCGAGATATGATCAATTTTATGACAGTTATTAGACACTTTTGCCGAATGTACATATGTGTTTTTCATGTTTTGAAGGAGCATTTTGAAGAATTTTGTGCTAAAATGGTATGATCTACACCAAGTATGTATGATTCATGTTTGATGTCAATATTGAGTATAATTCATCACATTTTATGATTCCAAAGATCTAATTCACGTTTTTCTAGTGTTACAAGGCAAAAACGCACCACGTCTCTACCTCCGGCACTTCTTCCAGCACTTGATCCGGTACCCAATATGACATTGCGTCCAACACCACGTCTTGCACAAAAATGGAGGGCGACTTGGCAGTTATGGTCTTGGTGGCCAGTGATGGGAAAATTGGGAACGTGGGTTTTTTTCATGCTTTCCCCCTCCAGCTACTGAACTCCCGACAACTCAATTTTGGTTGTTAACCAGGGAGACTATTGGCTCGTTCCATTTCAGCAGTTGGCGCATCATTTAATGAAAATTTCTGAATTTAGAAGTGGTTCGACCCTCCTGTGGTTGACCACTTGGTATGTAAACTTATAAATACCACTAAGATGGTCAGACAATAGGTTAAGAAGCAATAGAGTAGTGTATTGGAGAAAAACGTGACTCTTTCTTATTTTTGTCATTTTCCATTGCCGAAGTTATATAAAACTGTGTTTTTGCATTTTAATGGTGAATTCATCTTCATGAGCTCGTGGTGTGCTTTTAGAAAGTGACCACGACTTGTTGGGGGGCCCACCATCAGTCTCGTAACTATTATTTAGTTTATTTATGCATTTTGTAGTTTAGTTGTCTCTCTTTATTTCCTGTATATGCATTATTATCTTGTTAATTAGTTTGTTGTATAGTTTAATTGCTTTGATTTTCTTTTGCAGGTTAGTATAAAGGCATGTGTTAATATGCATTGATTTGATAGATAGAAATGAATTTGCAAATTCCTAGACTAACCCCATGTGCAATTAGATATTAGGTTGCGTTTTATTTTATGTTGTTAGAATTAAATTTAAAAACAAAGTTTTAAATAGAGTAGAACATAGTTTTAATTTGGGTTTTCTTTAACAAGGATTTGGTGAATGGATCAGGTTAATTTTAGTCTTTTTATTTTATAATTTGCTTAACCAATTGTTAGTCAATACATGCATTAGTTTACTTTTTATATGTCATGTTTTAATTTTGTTTTCAAGCTTTTTTCTTATCGTATTTTGAATTGTTAGAATAGGTATAGCATAGTTTCATTTTATGTAATTTCCTTCCTAGAATTATATTGCAATTGTATTTCTTAGTTAATGATTGAGTTTAAGTATGAATTTTGCTTACACAGTGTAGAAGTATAATTATGATCTCGTTATATTGTTGATGGTTAATAAATGAATTTGCAGGGTAATTGATGATTGTTTATGTCATGGCTAAATTCTTATTTGATTGTTTAATCCATACCTTTCACTTTGCTATTAAGATCAGTGTTGAACTTATACCACTTGAATTATCCTATGTTGTCAAGTGCCATCAAGATATCATACGACACCGAAGACATTCACACAACCACCAACACTATATTTGAGTTTTCATAGGTCAAAAGATAGTTTTCCTATTTTCATAGGTTAAAGGATAGTTTTATTTCTTTCATAGGTTAAAAGATATAGTTTCCTACTTTCATAGATCAGAAGATATAGTTTCTTGATTTCATAGATTAGAAGATAATTTTATTGTTGTTGTAGGATAGATAGTATTTTTCTTTGATAGGTTAGAGAGCAGTTTGCTTATCATAGATTAAAGGTTAGTTGTTAGTTCTTCTTGCTTTCAATTAAATAGATTCCCTTTCATGAATTAGAAATAATTTTGAAGTTTTAATAATATAGTCCACTTGCCTCTTAGGCTAGATAGTTGTTCAATGAGAAGTTTTTATTACTTGTAGTAGAAGTTATCTTAGAGTAGTTAGTTGCTTACTTGCTTTAATAGGTTAGTTAGTTGTCTTGTTTACTTGCTTTAATAGGTTAGTTAGTTGTTTTGTTTACTTGCTTTAATCGGTTAGCTAGTTGTCTTGCTTACTTGTTTTCTTGCTTTAGTAGAATAGTTGCTTGGTTTTTTATTTACTTGCTTTCATAGGGTAGTTGCTCATTGAATGTAGGTTGGCAAGTTAAAGTAGTTTGCTTTTGTTATTTGCTTATTGTTATGCTTAATAGTTTCTTTTGCTTATTGTTATGATCTAGTTTTCTTTACATAGGGTTTTTACTTTCTTTCTTAGAACTATCCATTGATCCTTGGCCCAAAAGTACTTAGGTTACATAGTTTCAAGTTGCTTAGTAGGATTTTCTCATTAGATAGGTTTGCTTGAATAGACTAGCCTTAGATAGCTACCTTCCTTAGTTAGAATATACTACTACCAGTCCTTCTACCTTTGGCATATATTTTGCTACAACTCTAAGTTTACTTACCCTGGGTTGACAATTTAATTGACGGTTTTTAGTGTGTTTTTAGTGCATATATAACACCCATCATTTTTGGCGCTATTGCCGGGGAGTTGTCTCAAGGTAAGAAGTAGTTAGGAAATAGATCATTCCTAGACCTTATTATTATATTGGTGGTGGGGGAACTTTAAGATGAGAGGTAAGAATCTGCGCATTTGCTATTGTAGGCTCCCCCAAACCCAATGGTAGTTTTTGTTTTTCTTTTTTATTTCTTTCATGAATAAACCTAGAGATCCAAAAGATATATACACTAAATCTAAATCAGACCTTTCAACCAAGGTTCCTTCCAACCTTTTTGGGGGAAGGAACGTTCCACTCATAAGATTCACAGACCGATACTGAAAAACAAGAGCTAGATCAACTCAAAGAGATAAAGTAGTCTCTGAAGAGACTAACATAGGGAGAACTATAAAACTAGAAATTGAAGCATCAATCATATTATAATAGGAGGCAAGACCACTTGAGCCTTCCATAGAACCAAACAATGCAACCTTTGCTTTTACACCACCACCAGGGGAGCCTAATTTTGAGGATATCATAGACCTTGAATAGGTGAATATTTTGTTTAGTAGTTCATCCAATGTAATTATCTCTAAAACTGACATAGAGACTTTGTCACCACTAGTCTCTAACCGACTCGAGTAGAGTCCTAGACATCCAATCCATAGGAAGACCTTTCCATCAAAGGGAAACCTTGTTCTCTTCAAAGATAAAACCACCTAGGTACTCTCTTTTTGGAAACCAATCCAATATGGATGATCAGGAGGACCTTAACAATGTAAGACATGGGGAGGAAGAAGAAACTAGAAACCAAACCGAAACTAACTTTGGGTTTCCGATTTTGGATGCCACTCCAAATGTCAACCTGAAGAATATTCCTCTCTCAGCACTGCCTACCTTTTATGATAAAAACAGTGAAGGCCCAGACACCTTCCTATTTGAATTTGACATCTTGTGTAGAAGCTACAACTACGTACAAGATGCCCAGAAACTAAAACTCTTTTCTGCCACCCTCAAAGACTCTACACTAAGATGGTTCATGGGGTTGGGAGAATCCAATATTAGGTCTTGGGAATCCATGAAAGACATTTTTCTTAAGAAGTACCAAGACTATTGCAAGACCAAAGAGTCTCGTAATGACATCTTTAAAATCCAATAGTTAGAATACGAGACCCTTGAAGATTATATGGAAAGATTTGGTTATATCTCCTAGAAGTCAAAATACCATGACCTCCCAGAGGATGCAATTAGGGATCTTTTCCTTAAGGGAATTTCAGAAGAATATTTAGAGATGCTTAACCTGATGGCATCAGGTGACATCTATCATAAACCATTTTTTGAAATATGTAAAATGTGTAAAAATTACTCAAGGAGTAGAGCCAAAACAGGAAAGAATGTTTAGGACCCTTACGATAGAAGCTTAAAACCAAGTAGTTCAGGTGGTATCACAAGAGCAGAGATAGGGAACCTTTTAGAGAACTTCAAGACATATATCTTAAGCACAATAGGTTCCCATTTGGACACCCTAAAAATAAAAAAGAAATAGGAGGAGGAAAATGCAGCAATCAACATATATTGCCCAAGATGTAGGAGGAAGCATTCCTCAAGGGAATGCCCATTAGATAACATTTCAGTTTGTGGCTTCTATACAAAAGACCATGTGACTGAAAAATTTCGATCATTACCCAGTTTATTAGCCATATATAGGAGTGGAGATCCTGGGGAGTCTTCTTATGCACCTAGGAGGCCATGGAATCCTAGGAATCAACCAACATACCTGGATCTATAGTCTCAAGTTCCACCCTATTATCAACAACAACAACAATGGAACTCACTAGGTTGGCAAAACTAGTCTACTTAGTACCAACATCCTTGATTTCAAGGATGGAGAGGAGGACATAACCAAGGAAACCCTCAAGCTCCACCTATCCCTATGTCCAACCATCATTATCCTCAGTTCCCACCGAACACTCCAAAAACTTCTGCCAGGTTTTGTTCCACCACCTTTACCTCCTATTCCACAACAACAACCACTACAATATCAAAATTCAAGCTCCCCAAGACCAACACTATTACTAGCACAACCAGTTATGAATCCCAATAATAAGCCCCCTCAACCTTTTCACAATGTTAAAATGTAGGCCTTCCCGACATATGTTATTACTCTTGTCCCATTACAGGAAATTCAACTAAGATTGGGAAAAGTTCTGGAGAGGCAGAGACCTTCAGTGGTCATCTAGGAAGAAGAACAAGAAACCACCAAACAACCCATGGATGACACTAGGTGGTAAGATGTTATTATCCCGAAGAATCAAGAACCCAAGCTTCCCCAAAATGAACCTTCACAAATTACGAAGGTCCCTCCTTATCCATATCGATTAGTAATCTAGAAACCTACCACCCAATCGGAATTTGACATTTTGAATGAATTGAAAAATATTTGTGTTAAGGTTCCCCTGCTTCAAGCCATTAAATACATTGCAATCTGTAGTAAGGTAGTCAAAGAATTGTGTATCAAGAAGCCAAGTAGGAAGAAAAAGGACCCCCCTATAATACACTTGATAGGATGACTTTCCAAATAGATATCAGAGCAACCAAAACTAGCAAAATATGAGAATCTAGGAAACCCCATAGTGGCTATAACCATTAATGAGGTCTCCATTGGAAACACTCTCATAGACCTAGTGGAATCCATCAATGTTATGACCGCTACTACCTTGGAACAATTACAGTTACAACCTCTTCTTCGACCTACCCCAACCATTTTGGAATTAGCAGATAAAACTAGGGTTATACCTGAAGTAATTTTAGATGATGTCATGGTTATTTTATCCTTTTGGGAGTACCCCGTTGTTCGTGCTCTTTTCGTCAATGTGTGAGCAAAAAGTGAGCACTTACATGCCTAGTTGGGCTCTTCTATTCATGACAGATGTAATGCAAAAGGTTAGAAAGAAAACAATAAAGGTATTAACAAGAACTAAACAAGAACTAAATAACAACATGAGCATGAA